>JZLH01S0042081.1:2618-15016 GCA_001188425.1 Eucidaris tribuloides
AACATTTTCACTGCAGAATCCCAGCATAGTTTACTTAATTCTAAAACAGTTTTGCTCTAAATGTTGGGGACTACCCCAAATCATGTCATTTACCTTTAAGACAAGCATTTCCTTGTGCACATGCAATGTAAATCCAATGTAAATTTGAACTAACACATTAACACTTTCTCCATACCCTCCAGTATGTCTAATCAAAATCAAGTTATTGCCGTGTATTTTTAACAATTACTTTGTATCTAATTGTAAAATTCACTCGCATAACATAGGTTCCATTATACACAGATACATACATACATTCATACATACATACATACATACATACATATATGTGACCTGTCACCACGGTACCCTAATAAAGTCGCACATCTTATAAAACATAAAAGTAGAAAGAAAAAATATTTTTGGTGAAAATATAAATATTTAAGCTGTTGCAGCATGTAAAGGTCATAAACCTTTTGATTTTAAAAGACACTTCACATTCATATTTTACATTCCAGTTACATTATTTCATACTTTCCTTACTTTTGGGGTGTGCGACTTTATCAGGGTATCGTGGTGACAGGTCACATATACATACACACATACATACATACATACACACATACATACATATATACATATATACATGCATACATACATACATACATACACACAAACACACATACACACATACCCACACACATACACACATACACACATACACACATACACACATACACACATACACACATATACACACATACATACATATATACATATATACATGCATACATACATACATACATACACACAAACACACATACACACATACCCACACACATACACACATACACACATACACACATACACACATACACACATACACACATACACAAACATACACACATACACATATACTCACATAAACACACTCACACACATTCACACAGACAGACAGACAGACACACACGGACACACACAAATAGACACAGACACAGACACAAACACATAAACGCAAACACACACAGACACATATACATACACACATAAACACATAAACACATACATACATACACACATACATAGGATACACATACACAAGTACACACACAAACAAGTACTCACTCGCACAAACACGCGAAGACTGCACCCAACTCAATATCCTCCCAACAACCCCACCCCCATACACATACACATACACATACACACATACACACACACACACACACACACACACACACACACACATGCTCACGTGCACTTACACCACCACACAAAGTGACACAACTGTTCACTTGAGGTTGATCACAAAAAGAAAGTTACATACCCAGAACATTTACAAGTTATAGCACTGGTATAGTACCAGTGGAATTCACTTTTAGACACAAATGACAAACGTACGCTAATTTTCTACATTTTCCTGATAGAACTGTATTTATCCGTAAACCATTGCAAAAAAAAAAGGTCTACTAAAATTTCTGTATTATTTTGTTATTAGTTGTAGGTAACGGGAGGATCTATGCGTAAATCCGTTGTAATTACGGATACCAACAATCATAATTGAACTTTAACAGATTGAAAAGGTTTACATTTTCATAGTTGTTTTGATTCACGTTTTGAGAAGTTCTGACTTTCTGTATCAATCTGATAGCTAATCCTTAGATAGAAGATTCATGTCAGTTGATTCATCTCAATATTTGCTGATTTGGTTGTAATGTAGTTTTGCATTAATTAAAAAATGTATAAGTAGTTACATCTTGTCAGTTATTAATAGTTGATGTAGTTTATATCTTTTTATATTTATACACTTGTTCAGCTATTAACCCCTAAATGAATGAATGAATGAATGAATGAATGAATGAATGAATGAATGAACCAATCAATCAATCAATCAATCAATCAATCAATCAATCAATCAATCATTTAATTAATCACTCAGCCAATCAATCTGGCGTGTAATTATATACCAGTCTTTGTTTCTCCCTTTTTCACTTACCATTTCAAACATTTGGGTTTTAAATTAAATCCTCTTATTTCGTTTGTTCAACCTCTAAGAGTTTCGATCCCTTAGTTGGTCTATGTTACTTGACCCACGTATACTGAAAGTAATAATTCGAAGATCCATTCCAGTTGACTTATTATACGGAGAATGTTTACCATGCGTGGTTATGTTACTTAGTTCACCTTTTGCGACATTTACGAACCATTTCCCCATTTAAAACATTGCCAATGGCTAAAACTACAACCTGTTGTGTCAATATTGCCCCCTAAAAAAAATAATCGAAAACTGCTTGCCTTTCAAAAAATATTGAATTAGCCCATATATTTTCCCCAAACGAATACACACTAAAAAGTAAAGGTGCGTAATGGGTGCAACTTTGCGGAAATAGGTGCAGAGCAGTTTCTGCCGGGGTATTCGAGCAAATCTGCACCTTTCATGGCTGAGCTCTCTCCCCACCCCATCATGTTTACAAGTTTGCACCTTAAGGTGCAAGAATATTACACCTTTCAGGAGCAAGTTTGCACCTTTCACGTGAAATTTTGCACCTTTCGGGTGGAATTTTGTACCTTTCGGCTGCAATTTTGCATCTTTCGGGTGCAAGTTTTCTCCTTTTGGGTGCAAGTTTGCACTTTTTCAGTGCACGTTTCGCCTCCAAAAAACCAATTTCATAATGTATTCAAATTTATGGATGTCTTGTCTTCCACAGCCTGGTGATGAGCTATTTCTTTCACCTGTTTCTATGAATACAATTTCAATACTGAAAATGCAACTTGCATACATTACACAATTTTCTATAATGGACAAGCTCAGATAAGCTTTCCGGTTGCCAAGAACAACCTTTGTTTAAAAGATATGCATGTAATTTGAATACATTACGAAAACGGCCTATAGGTCCCAGTTTGCACCTTAAAAGGATGAAAATAATGCACCTTCGGCTTCCACACTATATAATTATGTGAAAACAAACACCTTCACGGCCAGCGTGTTGGCCAGGTTGGTAAAACGTCTGCCTCACGTGCGGAAGGTCGCAGGTTCGAGCCCCGGTAAGTTCATATTTGTACGAGTTTTTAAATATTTGTAAATGTTAATTAATAAAGTGTATCATGATGTAAATGCTATAAATAACACTGGAATGAACGTAAATTGCGATTCACACACACAAACACAGTTTGTAAGAAAAAGAAGAATACTTTTTTATTTTCTATGGTGCAACTTTGCACTTTTCAGAAAGGTGCAAAGTCAGAAAGGTGCAAAGTTGCACTTTTAAAGGTGCTCCCAGTGTGACACTGGTCTGCACCTTTAAAGGTGCAAAGTTGAGCCTATTTTTCTTAGTGTGTAGTTAATCGTTAATCAGAATATTCTGGGATAGGTTTGAAGGGTTTGAACACGTGATCTAATTTCATTTCGAAGCAAACATGTGTATCAATTCTACAGATTAAAAAAACAATAATGTTTACATTAACTACTTATTGTAGTACCACCACAAGAAACATTTATGTCGATATTGTTTTTTAAACATTGCACTAAAACTTTAAACAGACTACTTCACTTCAAAAGTGCTTGTAACATAAGAATGACATTACGAAAGTACCATATCTGTAACCCACTTCAAATCCTATACAATTTTGTAACGATTTGTTTGGTTCCCAAGAGACATGGGAATTATGGGCGAGAGACCTTCATCTAATATTTGCATGCCCTGGATGGTTCATAATATTAACAACGTTTTAATGGCGCATACACACACTCACTTGAAAAAATAATGTTTTATCAAACTAGGTTTCAAGTGTAGAGCTTGGATATCACCCTATGAAAACGGGGCATGTAAATTCATCGATGTAAGGTATATGCAGTAATTATGGTCAAATGAGAACAAAGCAAGTGCGGTCAGTTGGGAAATCATTAAGAATTATATTAAATTTTACCCTGATTTTTATACGACCTGAGATCCATCACAAAAGTCCTGATTACAGGTACTACATTTCAAGTATTTGCAAAATAGTCTCAACCGTATTACCCACTTTCGGCTTTCGGGATATTTATTCTTACTCTTGAAATGGTAACACATTGCTTTCAATACTTATTGGTCTTGTTACAGTAAGCTTAAATTGCCGTAATACTGACGGCATATTTATGTTTTAAAAGAGTTTTTATTTAAAGTTATATACGTTTGTGAAATATTTCTCTGAGCTAATAATATAATGTTTTATAAATAATAATCTAATCTTACAGTAACTCGTCATTGCCTTTTCGCAGCACCTGTTTACAATCAAGGTAATATCATTTTTTTTTTCATTGCAGATTCGTAAGCTGTGCTCTCAATATACACATAATTCAAAGGCACAATAAACTGACCCACTCCAAACTTTAATGTGGTGGTTGTAGCTGATGAATGCCAAACAAAGTCATGCAAACCCGATTTCTGGTGGTAACTGCACAGGTTTAATCGCAATTATTAAAATGCTCTTTAAAGGTGCTCAAATTCAGTAATGACTGATTTCATATCGAATACACTTCAAATCATTTGCATGAAGTCCATTTCCAATTTTCCATACCAAATTTAAAGCTTAGCTCGAACAAATTAGTGTTTGGCTATATGTAAGGCAAGCTAAAAACAAGCAATAGGATTTGGCTATCCTCTGTCCACAAGTACTCAGACGAATGCACAATTTTCGTAAGTCAGAAATGTTCGAACCAATAAACCAGGCAACAACTCTTCCTCCATATAACAATGTTTTATTGTGAGGACAATACAATTATATATACAGTGCGTATATAAAAAACCGGGACAGCTTTGAAAAGTCTATCAAAATTTCGTTTCAAATTATGATGTCTATATTTTGATGTTAATAGATGCTCTGAAGTCTTATCTTTCAAATGCCATTTACAAATAAGTTTCGTTCATGCTAGAGTGAACACGGAACTTTTTGTCGGGCGTTCAAAAAACGGCTTGCGCCAAAATGGCAGAAAATGAGAATCATGATCATCAGACTTCTTGCTAATCAGCAGACTTCCTCTTAACGTTTTCATTATTTCATTATCTTTTCCGTTATTTTTGAATTATGCTTTCAAAATTCATTTACAACGCTATTTATTTACTTGAATTTTTTTCAGTTTAATATGTTATCTTTTAGCATTGAATATTCCTTCATGATAAAAAAAATCAAATCCTTTCATTTTATGGTGCCTTTGAAAGACATGAATCCTTTCCTGTTAATTAATTAATTAATTAATGTTAATTAATGTTGTCCTTTCAAGCACACAATTTAACATGTTCAAGGAATCAATGTCTCCTTGGCATAAGGTAGATGACAGCAAAATGGCAAGACCTTAGTTCACCAGTGCTTTGTAAATGAATTTTGAAAGCATAATTCGAAAATAACGGAAAAGATAATGAAAAGGTTAAAAGGAAGTCTGCTGATTAGCAAGAAGTCTGTCTGCTGATTAGCAAAAAGTCTGATGATCATATTTCTCATTTTCTGCCATTTTGGCGCAAGCCTTTTTTTTGAAACCCCGACAAAAACGTTCCGTGTTTGCTCAAGCATGAACAAAACTTATTTTTTTAATGACATTTGAAAGATGAGACTTCAGAGCATCTATTAACATCACAATATATCATGATTTGAAAAAAAAATGATAGACTTTTCAAAGCTGTCCCTTTTTTATACGCACTGTAGAGTTTGTGCAATGATTTTTTCCTCTAAAAATATAATGAAAAAGGCAATGTCCAACCCGAATAATTCAGGACACGTCGCAAAATTGAATAAATTAATGACTGTGTTATGCAGATGATGCTTAACACGTGTTATGCTTTAATGGGATTCTTGGCTCTAAATAATTTTGTAGAATTGTAAGATTTCAAGGATCAAAAATGACATAAATTATGAAGACCTGACCAACGTCACCAAAGGTCATTCGTGCGACATGTTTCAACAGTTTTTTTAGAATAGGGAGTGTGGATGACATTGATTAGGAAGAGGGATTGGTTTTAAGTTTATTTGTGGTATAAGGATGGAGTAAGTTTCATAAAGTGAAATATCGTAATGATCTATTTTTATCATCCGTGTTTGTAGAGAAAACAGTGGCATACGTCATGGCCCTGGGAAGTGGGGGTGCGCAGCACCCCCTGCAAAAAGACGTGTATGTCTATTTTCCTTCAGATTTGGCCGCTGAGCGACTTTTCAGCTGTTTATTTGGCCGTGAAACCTCGAAAAAGCTGTCGATTTGGCCGCGAATTTGGCAGTGAAAAATTTGGCCGCGAAAATTTACCGCCGCCCCCCCTCCCCCGCTGAGCGACTTTTCAGCTGTTGATTTGTCCGCGAAACCGCGAAAAAAACTGTTGATTTGGCCGCGAATTTGGCCGTGAAAAAAATTTTTGTCAGCGAAAATTTACCGCCGCCCCCCCTCCCCCGCTGAGCGACTTTTCAGCTGTTGATTGCCGACCCCCCCCCCCCGCTGAGCGACTTTTCAGCTGTTGATTTGTCCGCGAATTGGCGGTGAAAAGTTTTTTTGGCCGCGAAAATATATATCTCTGCACCCCCGATGAAAAAAAAAATCGTTCCCAGGGTCCTGGCATACGTACAACGCCGTATTTACTCACGGACAGGTTATGGTTTATCACATTCACCCCAATAAAAGTATATTCATTTAAATTTGTTGAAAATCAACATAATTATTTACTGCCTATAAAATAAGCAACTACCCAATTTTGCTTTATTCATATAAGCTAACTGTACTGCCCATAATTTTGCTTTGATCAAGATTGTAAAAAGAAAAAACCCATAATTTTCAATAAAACAAATCAGTTTTAGAAATGTCAGTATAATACATGAATGCAACAGATCATGTGATTCAACAGAAACGTGTTCTTTAAATCAGTCACTAAGTGCAAATATTGAAAGGGTAACAGACACTTACCGAAAATTTTATAACTAAGAAAAGTCATTGAACCCATTAAAAAAGTACAAATCCGATAAAAGAGATATAACAGATAAACATGCCGTTTTAATAACTCGCTTGCTCAAACGACAAATGTATGACACGCCCCATTAGTGAATGAATATTTGCATAAATTTTGCTTTGTTTGTGACCTAAAGAAAGATGCGCAATAATATTTGGTTACAGAAAAAATGATCTCACGTGTTGCTTCGGAAAGCAAGGAATATATAGCTTGAGACCATTAGATCAAAGCATCTAAATTCAAATTTTACTTTTATGTACTTATGTACATAGCATCTGAATAATTTTATTTATATTTTTTGTAAATCAAATTTTCCAAATGAATTTCACAAATAGCATTTGCAACGACGCTCGGACAAGGTATTTTACCATCTTCTAAGATTGTATGCCATCGTCTAAATAAACAAGTGTATATATTTGCTTGGAAAATAGTAGGATTACCTTTATCATGTTTATGACCTCCCTGGAAGTGACTTATAATGAGTATAGTTTTAGGGTACTTTGATATGATTTTTGTCACATTATGCATACTGCTTTTAAAGACAATGGCCAGTAACTCTTTTATACACTGACCCTTCGTGCACTTTATTTCATCGAAACAATTTACCTATAGCTGGTCGTGAAGTCACTCGAAAACAAAGATACAGAAAAGGCATCATGCACTTTATTCTTATTATCGTAAAATCCTATTCTATTTACTATAATGGACAAAGTCGGCAGAGCCGAATTCTAGTATATATAGGAAACTGTAAAGATAAACATGATGATATGCACGCCTAGCGTACGAACTTATGTTATTTTGGTCATTTTTGTCTGTATGTTTACTCAGAAATTAAATCGCAATTTGAGACACACCGATGTCGTTGAAATAGAGTATAAGTAGATACAGTCTTCGTAATTGCAAGCATATAAAATCCATTCAAGAATGTAAATGTATCTCTATCTTTTTAATATTAACAAGGATTAAAAAGACATAAACCACACTTCATTCAATTTGTTTTCGTTTTGAAAACAATTATTTCTGTAATGAAAACCTCAATGTGACATAAAAATATGCAAGATAGCGTTCATACATACAAAAAGCTTTGATATCTGCCATGAATACAATGTATTATAAATCATTTCAATCTATTCCTTAACAATATCCACCAAATATGAAACTTTGATTTAATAACCCGCGTGTAACAAAAACACACCTACAAAATACTGTTGATATGATCGCCCTCAACGAGCAGGAGGCGGGATAAGGACGGAGCAAATACGATCACGATTGCGACACGTACGAGGTCGAACTTGACGGATCTTCGCGCGGTACACGGCCGCTTTTAAACTCGCAATTATTTTATCGTAGGGTCCACTCCCAGATGACTTGCGTGGTACTACAGTACCATTAATGCACAGTAATGTTCACAAACAGACCATAATGAAATGCAGTGTATTGCTCACTACGTAAACAGACATAAGGTTTGAGGGGAACTATGGTTAGAAGTCAAGTGAATTATTTATATCTAAATCTAGTCGAGAGTCTCGTTAAATCTCGTGAAGTTGTTTTAACAGGAAAGTCTTGAATATCAAGGACCATTCGCAGGTTAGATTTCCAACGATGATGTACGTGTTGGAAACAGTAACCGCGCAGCCGTTAAACAACATAATTTCATCCAAATTGTCAAAAGCGCGGGAAACTTGGGTCTGACGTATGTGTCCATGTAACACTAGGATGTTTGGACTCTTAGCTGGATGGAAAATATCTAAATTTAAATGATTTCCAACTCACAATGATTATGAATATGAATAAAAACAACTCCTTTTCGGGACTGACAACAATTGCATAAGTAAAAGTTTACATTATGCAATGTCTGTTATAGCCCTAACAAAGTAATCAGTATTTTACAGGGGTGAGAGTGATTACAATTAGAAATATCTGAAAACAGCTGAAATTGCAATACCTCCTATATTTTTGTACACAGGAAATTCACAAAAAGCTGAAAATAAGTTGAAAATCAAAAACAAAAATAGCTGAAATCAGCTAAAAAGCTGAACTCTCTCACCCCTGATTTTAGGACAAAATTTAGGTATCACTGTAACATGGGCTTTAATTGATAATTTTCTGTAAATTCCAAAAAAAATATTTAATACCATGAAAATGAATCAAATACAACAAAGCTAGGTACATAAATGGAAATACAAAAAGTAAAATTTACTGGTTGCAGCCCATGTAGATTTCGTTTTCATGTAAATTTTGTGTACAAGGAAAAAACCCGGAATATTTATAAAGATGCAGAAATTCCAATCGAAAGGTTAAGAGAAGCAGTGATGTGGGTTCAAAAAGGTTCAACGTATACAGATCTGCCAGTAATATCACAGTGAAAACATAAACTGGTGACGTTGGGCGTTTGACATGACATCACGTCAAGCTGCCAATGCAGTTTCTGAGACAAGAGTAGAGGAACTTAGGGGTAAGTGATGCAATCATGTTTTTCTTTAATAATATTTCAGATGTATAATGCAATGAGGATACATAAGCAAGGACACACGAGCAAATTCCCTCCCACGTGTACAGACATACACACAGGCGTATATACAGACACCACATACTCTTCACAGACATGCCACACGAACTGAACAGCACACCATTCCGCTAACACATTCACTACACACCCAGCCATCTTCAACTCAATTAAACCAACAAGGTACCACACCAAATCAAATTATACCACCTCGTCACACCACACCGCACCACGCCACACCACGCCACACCCACACCACACCACACCACACCACACCACACCACACCACACCACACCACACCACACCACATCACATCACATCACACTGTCCATACCATATACTGTACCATGCAATACCCTACCGCATTGCACGTCCATGCAAGGACTCATACCGCTTTGCTCAGCATCACGCTATAGTACACTGCATTATACCTCACAAAACTGCATAGTTTACTACACCACGTTTACACCTGACCACATTACACCACACCTAACTACACCACACCCAAACATACCAAAACACACCACACAGCACTACTCCGGACCCCCACACCACTCACACCGTCCCATACCACACCAGACCTCACCACACCACGCCACACCACACCATACCATACCACGCCATGCCGCACCACAACACACCACCCCACACTCCACACCACCCCACATCACAACACACCACAAAACAACACAACATACTGCACCACACCAAACCACATCACACCGCATCACACCACACCAAATCACACCACACTACACCACACCACACCAAGCCACATCACACCACAACATACCACAACATACCACAACGCACCACACAACACTACTCAGAACCAAAACACACCACATCACACTACAAAACACCGCACCAGGCCACACCACACCACACCACACCACACCACACCACATTGCATCACATCACACTGTCCATACCATACACTGTACCACGCAAAACCACACCGTATTGCACGTCCACGCAAGGCCACATACTGCTTTGCTCAGCACCACACTATATCACACTGAATTGCACCTCGCAAAACCGCATAGTTTACTACACCACGTTTACACGTCACCACACTACACAACCCTACACCACATCACATCACGCCACACAAGACCACACCACACCACACCACTTCGCACCACGCCACACCACACCACGCCACGCCACGCCACTCCACACCACACCACAAAACATCACACCACACCACACCACACCACCCACACCACACCGCCCACACCACGACATACCACATCACACCACAATACACCACACCACACCACACCACACAACCCACACCACGCCACACCACACCACGCCACACCACACCACACCATCCCACACCAACCCACACCACATCACACCACACCACATCATACCACACCACACCACACCAATCCACACCACACCACACCACACCACACCACACCACATCATACCACACCACACCACACCACACCACACCATACCATCCCACACCAACACACACCACACCACACCACACCACACCACACCACACCATACCGCCCCACACCACACCACACAATGCCATACCACACCACACGCCACATCTCACCATACTGTTTTGCATTAATTATACATGATATGACCTTCCTCAAAAGGAAAAGAAAAAAAAAACGAAACACGAACAACAAACCATGCTCTACCACACTGCATCAGACACATATCATACTCACACACATGGTGAATAATAAACAAGAACAACATACTAAACGATCTAACGGGTATCACTGTCATATAGACTGAAAATGCCCGCGGCACTTCGAGCCGTTGCATATGAAATGATAAATAATAAGTATGGATTTCAGTGAATAATTTAGTATTTGGCTTCGAAGAGACGATAGCATTTTCTTACTTCTGCCGTATTGTTATCGACCTTTTGCAGTTGTCGCATGTGTGCATACAAAACAAGACGTCCGTAGGGCAAGTTTCAAGATCACAAGTCAGCTTGTTTCATTCCACTTAAGCTTGTTGTGCTTGTTCTGTATGGCCTATATCAGTCAACACACGTTAATGGATTTATCATAATTACTTCTAACTGCGATGGTTTCGTAAAACATTGAGAAAAGGGGAGAAAATACCTAACGGGTATCGATTACCAAGTATAATGTAACATAAACTTTGGAATGAAAAGGGTTTGCCCCGGAAGACCGGAAGGGGAGAACCAAAAGGAGCTTAAAAAGAATGGATCTATGGATGAAACATCAAGGTTTAAATTTGAAGCTATTTCTTTATGGCGTCATCGCTCGCTGTTATCCATATATACTTATTCGCTCATATTTGAAATACGTTGCGCTACTTTTTGATCTTATCGATTAATTTTTATAGAAATATTTCTAAGACTTCACCTAAAAGTCACCATATGCAATTGTAGATACGTGATATAAGCGTTAAGAACCGTTGTCACACATAAAAGCAGACCCGTCCCCATCATGATGTGTACACCAAACGACATGTGAGACTTTACCATTATATCACTGTTGCGCTTACGTGGAAATTAAATTTTCTCAAGGCCACAATGTATTAAATCCCAACTTCAAGATGAAGGATATAGGTCTTATTTTATCGCCTCCGTTTAAATGTTAACGTTTAGTGGGAGGCTGTAGTGAAGTAGGGCATAGATGATGACGACGTAAACAGGCATAATAAAGCATACCTTGTGGATTGAACGCAGACCCCTTTATTTCTAAAGAAATATAAGTGTAATAACCTAAATAAGCATGCAAATGAAACACATAGTTGAAATATAATTAAGTGGCACGAATGTCAACTCAAACACAGACACACAACCATGGGCACACAAACACACACAGCTACACACGCGCATACGCCACTTAAACTCAAACATCTAGACGCCATGATGCGTACACAAACGCGTCCTAATTACGTAGAAACAAATATTCAAAAGTTAACCTCAGAGAGACCATAT
>JZLH01S0042099.1:5140-27617 GCA_001188425.1 Eucidaris tribuloides
CTGCTATTCAGGGTGATTATTTGTCCATATTAAAACACACTATGTAGCTCAGATATCCAAAGTTGACATTTTTTTTTTCTAATGAAGCTCCAACAATGTTAGCTAGTACTTTAAAGGATACTGCTGTATCTTTTGTCAAACTTGAAAGTATGTGCGAGAAAAAGTAGTTCTAGTCGCATAATAGTGGAACTAATGTGATCAAACGAAACATCATTCGTTAAGGTATCAATAATACTGGTATCAGATAAATTAAAAAGTCTGCTGACGAAAAAATAAATTGTGATTTAAAAGATGTGTCTTATTCAGTCTTAAATTACTTGTTTAGGCGTATTCGTGAGATCAACGAATAATATTGAATCTTGTGCCATACGAGTATGACTCACAAATTACTCACATTACAAGGCCATAATGAAAATTGTTTAATTTAGTTTCTTATAGCTCACACTGCAAGCGCCTAATGACAGATTGTACAATTTATTTCTTATGATTACGGTTCATTTCTTCAATGATATTTAAAAACGCTTACATAAGTAAATGAGCAAATTTGAAACATTTTTTACCAACTTTCTGAAGGTAGAGTAAATTGCTTCATCTGAATCACAAAGTTGTAATATGGGATTGCATACTTTTCATACCCCATAATATTGCGCATCTGGAATTTAAATAAAGTGTTTACTTCAATTCAGTTAGAGTTTTTTATTCTTCTTATTGGAAGTAAAACGACGTATTCTGTTCAGTTGAGGTGATTCCAGTGAATGACTATGATTTGTTAGTTGTCAGCTAAGTTGCTTATTAAATAGTAAACGATACATTCATTTCCAAGTCCAGTTTTATTATTTCTATGCCAGGGTCTATCTCCTGTGTGTTGTGCTGTGTGTGTGTGTCGTGTGTGTGTGTGTGTCGTGTGGTGTGTCTGTGCCTGAGTGGTCGTGTGTGAGAGAGATTGGTGTGTAGTGTGTGTGTGTGTGTGTGTACTTGCAAAGACAATCGGTACACATTACATGTAAACGATCCCATGGGCAACCTTACATGCCAATGTTTGGATGGGGTGGTTAAGGTGAGGTGGTGCCATTTATACAGGTGTTTCGCTATTATAAGACACTGCGCTTTTTGCGCACTCCAATTATTCGAGCTTTTAATATGTCCTTCCATGTTATAATAGGCAAAGTACTTAATTGTATTACAGGCCTCAACTCTGCTTGGTTTGAAAAAGTAGCCTAGACAAAAATTGGGAAGCAAAATTACTCCAGATAGGAGAAATGTAGGATTCAATCTACCCAGTAGCGATCTTTGAAAGCTAGTAACCCCCCCCCCCCCCCCCAAAAAAAAAGGAAATATGCAGAATACACAGAAAAGAGAATCGAAATTGGCCCAAAAAACAGAAATCCGTAGAGACTGTGATGTACAGTACTCTCAGCAACAAACCTGTAAAGACATACCCAACTCCAAACAAATATTAAACTTATCGCAAAGGTTTTTTGTTTTTTGTTTAACAAGTAGGAACAGTAGGACGAGATGAGGATTTTCGGGGTACGGAAAAAATAGGAAAAATTAGAATCTTCACAAAAAGCAGAAAAAAGAAGAAAAGTGCGACCAGTTGAAGGCTGTAATGATATCCACTTGATGCACACAAAATAACAATTCACCCCAAGAACAAAAAAACACACTTTGCACACGCAAGCGCTCTTTAAAAGTCATCTTCTTTGAAGCATATTTTACGGAACGGAACAAAATACATTCACAAAGCTTGTCATACAGGTAGCTTATGGAGACCTTTAACAGATCGAAACATATAACACCAATCATATAGGCATTTTGTTGAATAGAAATTACATGCATTAAGACCAAATGTAAAAATGGCTCATATATGCCAGCTCACAAACATGCTACACAAGATAAAAATGATTCCAAAACTTTTAAAGGTTTAGTTATAATAAGATTATCTACTACTGACTTGATTCTGTGAGTGCCCAATCTAATTGGTCACCAAACTATTGAATATCTAAAGCCCACATGTGCTTCGTACCTAGAGATGTCAATTACATGAAAATATCTCCACCTTACTGAACTTGCTGTTGGTGTTGTTGTTGTTTTTTGCTACCATACATTTGCACCCTGCGATTATTCCATGTACCGGAAAATTCCTACTTTCATTTAAGCCAATTTTACTTGTTAAAACTCAGTTTTATAACACTGTAAACCTCTCTACTGATATGTTTTTCCCATGATACATTGTAGAATGATGCGATACACAAGGATTTTGTATTGTAAAAAAATTCATAAAAATAACTTAGAGCAGTTCGCCTGCGCGCAGTCGCACTGCGGTATGCTTCTCCGCAGTCCACCCCAACACCCATCCAATTGATGTAATTTTAAAAAGCCTTCAATGTTACCATGGTAGCAAAACCAATGAGATGAATAAGCCCATGCTGACCTTTGACCACAGATTACATTAAAATCCAATAAGCATTCTTAAATTATCGTGACAATGAGCTCAATTCGCGACATGAGCCTTGTGACCCTGTGACTCTGATCTTTAAAACTCCAAAATCGAATCCAGTAAATTGCCAGTGCCTTATATATGAATACTTCTCCCAAGTAAATCAAAATTGGACCAGTCATACTTCAAAGTAATCACGGAAACGGAGCCAAAATCAGACATATTTTAGCTCAAAAGACCTTTGCATCCTCAAAATCTAATCAGTTCATTGGTTGCCTCATAGTACATTAAATGTTACCCAATTACAAGAAATCCGAACACAAGCCGTTCTCAAGTTATCGGGTAATGAGCCCAAATCAGACATATGTTTAGGGCCCGTGACCCTTTGACCTTGAGAACTCCAAATCTCCTGATCAGTTCATTGGTGTTGCCTCATAGTACATACTTGCGTCCTAGTTACATCAAAATCCATGGTTTTTTTAAGTTATCGCGATAACCGAGAACCGCGTAACGGACGACAACCCGAAACATGATGCTCCGGCTAACTTCGCTATGCAGAGGCCCATAAAAAATCACCCAAAAAGTTTGAATACAAACACACGACATTTTACATTAAAAAAAGGCTATTGAATCAAAAGCCCCTACCCCATATCAAAATTTGTTGGATGTATTTGGTAGGCATACACATTTTAAATGCTGCATATCAATTAATGTTATGCTGAAACATTCCTTTCTTATTACCCCAATCCTGATTTTTTTTCTTCATATCAATCACGTTTAAAAAAAAAGCTGAAATCATTGATATGCGTTTAAGAACAGACTCACTTTAACAAATCTCAACTAGCATACACTCACATTTCTCTGCTATCTTTATTACATTGACTGCACGTCAAAATAGAACCGATGACTCTAGACAGGCTACCATACAATAAATCTGGGTGTGGCACGTTCTTGTCATAATGTGGCCCATATTAAGTTTAAAAGACCCAAGTATAGGTTTGTCGTAAATCATAAAAAAATGAAATTCGTCGCAATTGTGTTTATAGCATGAGACCTATATGATCTATCAAGCCTTGGAAAATTACTCGCTCTAAAACTCTCCCATTCTTGAGAAATTATTTAAATCTAAAATGTTGGCGTTGGGGACCCCGACATTTCCCATAGGTAATTACCATTACTGCTACATGCTCTCTGAACTTTAACATTCACAATTTGTCACCACACGCAATTTTCAGTAAATTTGATGTTGATTTTCTGATGTCTGGGTTGACAATAGAAATACTTTGTGGAACACGATGGGCAAAAAAAGTTGTTTGATCAGCCAAAACTATACTGCGGCCTTCAAACTTCAGAATCAATGCCCTGTTACTAAAATACACTCATCAAACAATGTCTAGCTAAAGCTCAATCTTTCCAGGATAAAACGTGACAACAAGTCATTCGGACAAAAAATATGCCGGTAAAACACTGTAAATAAGTTGCCTCTTTTATCAACAGGTTGAAACCAAATGAAGAAAGAACTTGTAAAATATAAACTTACATAACACTGAGATTATCTGCACGCTCACACTGTAATATGCCATGTTTGTTACAGTAAATATATTTAGTTCTAACATGACAAACATTATAATTTGTTCTTAATGTCTTTCTTTGTAATAAAAGTCCTTGCACAACAATCATTGACAGACTTCTTGATAAAACACTTCGATAAAAACCATGTTGTAAATATCAAGTAAATTCAGAACAGCACAAATTTGTGTTCTGTTCGCTAATCACAACATTAGAAAACAGTGGATATCAAGAAATTCATTGTAGCATGTGTTTTTTTTTTTTTTTTTTGATGTGAGTCTTTACTTCTGGGCCTATTCAAACGTCTTGCACAAATACACTTGACAGACATCCTGAATAGAAAACTCTTGGATAAAAACCACATATGTAAATCCATCAAGTAAAAATAGAAACACGCACAATTTGTATCTTGGGTGTCGAATAAAACAGTCAGAAAACAACGCGATATCACATAACACTATTTGTACCTGACCTACTACACATACGATCTTTTTCATTTAAACATTTTCTTGAAGTGGGAGATTCACGCCGCTATTTTGACTTTACATATCACAATATAGATTCTCGCTGATGACAATTCGTCATCACCAGCATTTCAGCAGTACGAGGGTGCACTCTTGCAAGGAGAATTTGGGCCCCTACAAACTTCCGGTTTCGACATTCCATTAACACGGGTGAGATTGCAAATTCCATAGAAATGATCTGCTTTAAAATTCTGCTGCGCCGATATACCCAACCAAACTTTTGATATACCTGTAAAGAACCACATGAAAACATCATCAATGCAAATTTTGCGACAACTCTGAACCTATTTAGCCTAACAATCCTTGAATTTGGCAAGACGTCCCTGTGTATATCATCGGCAAGGCCTGGAAATAAGTTTGGTCACACAAAGTCAAACCACTGTGAAAACTAGCATGCGCACACCACACTGACAATAGCCGCCCTTATTAGCCCGAACGCCATATAATTTGTCCAATAGCCGAAGAATAGTCCGGTCTCTTCAAAGTAGATACTTGATACATAATATCAGTACTCACAGGAGAAAGGCAAAATTTGTACACATACACTTCATATTTGACTGATACTCTAAACACAACTTATCGCTGTTGCGCAAACGATACAATAAGATAAGCGACGGAGAAACTGCCAAATTTTGTACAACACGAATATAAAAAATACTGCTTTCACTAACTCTCCGCTACACACAAATACGAACACTTTAAGTGAAAGAACTAGAAGATATCGACTGCGCGCAGTCAATGGGTATGCCTCCGCCCACTATACGTGTATTCACATAAAACTGGCTCATAGATGATCGCTACGCACTTTCAAGGAACAAGCTAACTGTAAAGAGCGATCGGAAACAGTTACTGACAAATGGACCTTCAGTAGACAAAATACTAAAATACATGTATACACCTTTCAGAACAAAGTTATCTTACTCCAACTCTTTGACCTATTCATCTGCATGAAATTATTTGTCTTATTTTTCAATGTACTCATCACCTTGACCTTTGACCCTGTGACTCTACCACAAATATTTTCTTTTGTTTCTACTTAACCACCAATTATATCAACAGTGAGCACTCCTAATGATTTTTATAGGCACTGAAAAAGGCATTTTGGCGACAAAGTTCAATACCTTTGACACCTTGACCTAGACCATGCGACCCCTATGACTCTACAAAAATTGCCTCTTTATTTTTACACAGAAACTGCCAAATTACGCAATAGTGAACACTCCTATCTGAAGCTTATACATTTAGGCAGAAAATGACTTTTGGACAAAGCTTATTGACCTTTGACCCTTGACCACATTTTGACCCCTGGACTCTACCAAATATTTCCTTTTTGTTTCTTAACCTAACACCAAATCATATCAAAGTACACTCAACTCTGAAGTTATAGGCAGAAAAAGACATTGGCGACAAAGTCATTTGACGTGACCTTGACCTGACCTTTGACCCCTGCTGACTCTACCAAAATATTGTCTTTTTCTTAACCTAACCACCAAATCATATCAAAAGTGAACACTCCTAACTGGAGTGGATAGGCAGAAAATGACATTTGCGACAAAGTTCAATTGACTTTGACCCTTGACCTTATGACCCCTTGACTCTACCAAAAATTTGTCTTTTATTTCTTAAACCTAACCACCAAATTATATCAACATGAGCACTCCTAACTGGAGTTATCTATGCAGAAAAATGGCATTGGGGCGTAAAGTTCATTACCTTTGACCTTGACGGATTTTGTCCCAAATCTAATAAACTCATCCTTGCCCCTAGTGGTCCATCCTTGGTCCAAGTATCAGTAAATCCTCCAGCCGGTACTTAGTAATCTTTTCACAAGAAAAGTCGGACACTACGACGTATGACGCACGGACCGTACTAAACCCGAAAACATAATGCGCTCCGCTCCTTACGGGCGCAGGCATAAAAACAGTCAATTTTGCAGGTTGTTGCACTAATTATGATGGATTATTGTATGGATACAGTGAAAACAAAGATAATGGTAATATGGTATACATAATTATTTATCTCTCTCTTTCAAACTCACATGGTTTGAAATTAAAATAAGGCAGCTGTCTTTTCTGGAACTGCCACAGATCCATTTCTAGCAAATATATACTGCCCCTCATGACAAAAAGCGGCGAATAACTGCACATTTTTGCGGTTTAGGAGATATTGAGCAAAATGGTATTTTGTTCAAAGCCTTAAACCCTATTCAATGTCAAAGCGGATATGAAACAAAGGACACTTCTAATTAATATAGTTTTTTTTCGCATGTTTAACATGATTGTACTGGATGTCCCTACACTATATAACTAAATTTTCGAAAAAAAAAAAAAAGTTGGTTATGCCCTAATATCACGGGGGGGGCGGTTTGGCCCTAGAATTATATGTCACCAATCTGTATGCATACCAACTTATGTTCAGTGCATTTCCATTAACACTTATACATTTTTAGTACCACCTCATTGCCCGAAGGGTTTTTTTTTTAGAATGCAAGTGTCTTCTCTATTTTCTGTTTCTTGTACCAAATATAGCGCAGCCGATAGGAAAACGCTGATTTGAGGTCAAAGGGTGTATCTATAACATCAACGATGGTTACAGTTACAATGTAGTGTCGCCCTTTTCCATCCACTTTGCTACATCGATACGATCCTAAAAATGTACCTCGACAACAAGTACCTAACGTCTCGTAACGTCGTTCAGCGTCCTCACTCGCTATTTATACACTAAATAAATCTACACCCACCACATAGAGAAAAAAAAATCATCAAAAGCTTTCAGCATCAAATTTTTGTATGCTTGATCGAATATATTCAACCGAAGACATTATAAGTACTTTGGAAAATTAGACATTTAATCCCATTATCAATCAAAATTTTGCACTAGCGTGTTAAAAACATGAGTTGTTTCACATGTACCATTTCAAAATAATTTGTGTATAAGAGATATTGCATGTCCAAAAAAAAAATCAGAAAGAATCCTCTTTCAACATGCTGTTGGACAAGTCTATTAACATATATTTATTGTTTCCAAAAATAGTACATCGTTATTAAACATAAAATAGTATATCTAACACAACACCAAAGATAATTGTACAGATATCCTAAACACACCAATTAAGTAGGAATATTTTATTCATTATATGAAATATAGAAAATAATTTTATATCAGCCTGCCTTATATTCTATAAACATAGCATTTTTCTTCATACTCCTTATATAGAATCATGTGTATCATCTAGGAAAAATAACGAAGTCACGAAAAAATTACAAAAAATCCATATCAATCGTCTAGAATAACACATAGGTGCGTAACTTGTGTAATAATAAAAATATAGTTTAGCTTTGAAGAGTTCAGGAAATCGTACTCTCATTGTACATTCTTCTATTTCTGGACGGATTAGTCATAATTACATCTCAAAACAAGACTGCAATAGGACAGCATTCATATTCCCAGACCACCACAATACAATAGATTGAATCCTGTGAACAGCAACTCTTATGATCTACTTCAGTGATTTTAACCTTGAAATGAAGCTTGAAATGATATATGAGCAGCCACCCTTCGGCCTACACAATTTTAATAACTAAAGCCACATTACTTCGTGATTTGTATAAATATACTTTAAAATACCACATATATTCTATATATAAAGAGTTACAAACAATGAAAAGAAATATGCGATTCCTTGGCAACTTTTATTCAGATTTGTTTTTAACTACTGTTATTTAGTTACTCGCTCTAAGGCAACATGAAAATCTAGTTCATTCGCAATAAACCAAATATTGCATCAGGAACGTGTCTCACTATAACACCGTGTCAAGATGTATTTCAGTAATTTTTAATTACTTGGTCACATAACAAAAAAGAAAGAAACTCAGATTTCAAGTGCTGACACATAATACATCTCAAATTCTTTATAGAAGTAGATCATGACTGGCCAACTACAGCATTACCCTGGTGTGCAGCTATTCCAAACTAATCACGAATAGTATATGCGCCGTATCTCCATTAACAAGTACGACCTGAACAATAAAAGATTGTTACCTACGTAATTCATATTACACCGTTTTATGAAAATATATATACTATGACAACACAAACTAAGGCTATTCTACACGCTTGGTTAATATGAGAAGCAAGCATTGTCCAAAGAGGCCGCTTAAAATGCCAAATATGCAACACAAAAGTGAATGGCGAGTGGATATATGAAGCTAAATCTATCAGACATTATATTTCTACTCTAAGCTCCTCAACTATATTAGACTAGCGACCCCAGATTAGTTTATAGGATTATTTTAGGAGATTTTTCGCTATAATTTATCTTGTTACAATCTCCATAGGATTGACCACCACCACAATAGTCTTCCATCAATTATACCCCTTTGCTAATATTTAATCCAAAAGGACAATGTGTTACCATAGCATCGGAGTCTATAACTATAATAGCGATTTTTTCTGCCAACTATCAAGTGGATTAGCGCCTATTTGGAAGTTAAGCTCTTCATAATTATTTTTGATTCATAATCATTTACACATTGTGTCATAATATTAATGAAGTACTATTCTCATCTGGGTACACCACACCCAACTAATATTGTACAACCCTTGTACACCATCTAAGAGTAAGGCATTTTAGAACGGTAAAAGGCTTTAAGTTACATGTTTGCCTATACCTCCCATAACTGACACAAGTATTGCTATGTGGTACGCGAGCTCTTTCAGATGAGGTATTACTTGTTCTATTGAATAAGCATATTATCTTAAATTCCCTTTATGGTATGTCACTCCTACGTATATTAACATTTTACAATTAAAGCTCAGTTTCCATACTGCGTACTTTCAGGAAGTCACATGTTTCATAACATTCTTAAACATATAGCGGATTTTCTGCTCAGTACTCTTGGTTGATTCAATTGATAAAACGATTTATCTATCTGATCTTCACAAAAAGTCGGGTCCACCCCCCCCGAGCATTATCTCACAATTTAATATTTTGATATTTATTAATATAAAAAATTGCACTATAAGTAACAAATATACAACATATATATGGTAAAACTTAAATATGAGATGTGTATGAATAACTCGATATCATGTTCTATAATTAGAGGCGTGAGCATCTATCCTTCCGTTATCATATGTAACCATCAGTAATAAAATTCTAATTAGAAATAACCTATAAAAAATATCACTTTTTGTAACTATCCAAATGCTCCCTTAACGTATACAGCTAATATGATGTAAAAATTCAATAGTGGTACGGGTGATTGTCACAACCGAGATATCTTTATTTCATATAAGAATTATAAAAAACTTACAAAACTTACCCAGACATTACGAATGAAAGCAAATCTAATTTTTCTCAATTGCATCTAACAAGGACCAATAATTCAAAGTGCTGGGGTTATAACTCATTTGAAATGCGTATGCATAAGGATCATTGAATACAACAAGCTTTCTGTGCAATAATTATTCCAACACATATACATCATTTTCTGCCAACTACACAAATCCTGAATAACTATGACTAAGTTAGTGTAAGAGATTCAGAGTTGTGCTTTTTATTGAAAAAAAAAAAAAACTTTTAATAACAACAAATGTTTATGGACTACACCAAACATACATGAAATGCTATGTGCAGATCGAATGTCTGCTCCCTGTACGAAAAAAAAATAATGCATAAGTTCATATAACTGAAAATATATAGCACACTTGATTGACAAATTCCGCGTATTAATGGCGAGCCCAGAAAGCCACAGTATTGCGTGTCCTCCGTAGTATATTACCTTAGAACCTTCTGATCTATGCACCAGACGCAGAGCCATGTTTCCAAAAATTGCAGGGCCGTACTCCATATTCAACAATAATTAACCTAATAGGACATGTATCTACACTCGGTCAGCCGCCGAATATTGTCATTCATATCTAGTCCCTGCTGTCGTATCTCCAAACCCTGATCCCCTCAAGCCTAAAATCTAGTGATGTATGTGAGATATACGAGGTGATCAAAACTTCTGGTGCTTGCCAAGGTTATCTCCAACTATCTGCTATTGTGATGGGCATTTTGCCATCTATTATCATCATCTCTGTATATGCATACAATACTATATTCAGAAATTAATAACTCATTATCATTACTTTATTATACAATATATCATTTTCTATTCAATCACAATTATCATCATTATCACAATTATTATCATATCATCATTAAATCGATTTCACAAAATGTTCAGGGCCTACAGATTTATCACTTCTACCTCGGTCTTCTTCAATATAAATCAGAACTCTCTTACCGATCAGAACACCCATCTTCGTGCCTATTCCTTATTTTCTTCTACCCTATTGATCGGTGCGTATATAGATAGATACTCCCAAGATGTAAACCCATATCTACTCCTGCTCCTTTCAATGTCAACTCACTCTCTTGCTCCCCACCCGATGCCATTATAGGCGCAACCAGGTCATAAGCACCAAGGCAAAGACTCTTATCTATCCCATAGCTCCATCGTGATCTTCTAAAGCATTTCTTTCGCCCAGCCCCACGCAAGGTATCATAATGGATATCAGGTCATACACATCTTATCAATTTCATGCATGACTAGTTTAGTATACAGAATTTGAAGGTACGTCTCACGACGACCTAAGAATATTCTCTCACTACGAGCACCTACACAACAATTAACCATGCCATACCTTTTCAATCAAAGGATCACCTTACTCCACACACTCCACTTCCCCCCCCATAAATTGTATTTGCTTTTCACTAATTGTATGAAACGAATAATTCTCCAATGTCAATACAGATAATCCCAATACACGCAATACCATGTTGAAATGTAGCAATGCAAGCATCAGTAAATTGAGCATAGTGTGTATGGTGTATTCAATTAGAATGCTAATTAAAATATTCACTACTGTCAGGGCAAGGAAGTGTTTTCTGCCCCAAGAAGGTTCATTTCGAGGCCCGTTACTTTCCACGATATGGAACACAGGCATATATATAGAGCGATCCCTGTTGCGCAACGCTATGTGTCTTGACATGTTTTGCCAGGGCGACTCCTTCTCAGATTCGAACCCATGTCATCAAACGATGCTAAGCAGATAATGGACACTTTGACATGTTTTGATGTTTGAAAATGATCATTAGTCTGTCTGAACTAGATTATTTTTCTTCTTTTGTTTATTAGCAAAGGTATAGTCCACTCTCACTTCTGTTAGATTATTCTCCAAATATGCTACTTATTTGCGTTCAGAGCCAATCCTCCGCTTGATTCTTTTTTCGATTATGTGAGAGAGTGAGTAGTATTACCAAATTCTTGAGCATTGTTAGTGTGGTAAAAATAAAGAAATAATAATAACAATTAATAAGAAGACACATAATGGAGACATTACGAATCAACCCTAAACTTTAACAAAGAGGGGCACATAATGTAACATATATTACATTGGGTGTTACATAAGGACAGAACACACTGCGTACGTCCCAACCTCAACTCTAGAGAATTCGTAACTACACTAGACTATCAATGTGCAAACTACTCTATGCACACGATAATCAATCACTTTCTTTATAAATTCTGTGAGAATCAAAAACACTATTCGAGATTCCACCTCTGTAAAACTCCTTAGAACATACGTGAAATTCAATATACCTTACTTCTAATACTCCATTAGATCGCACAGAAACTCTACTACACCACTCCGCCCGAGTCATTATATCTTCCCTACCAGTTCAGACTACCATTTCATCGGTCATGCGCTTGACTCTTATTAACAATCCATTCAATCAATTAGTAAACAAAACATTTATGGGAGCGGGGGTGGGGTAGCGCGTCCTTTGATGAAAAAGTCACCCGACAACTGTTCTATTGTCATTTGAATGAATATTTTAGTGTTGCCACCTCATTTGATATGAAGTATGCCCAGACAATTTACCTCATTTTCCCCTGCCGTGGCTGCCGTGAAAACAGGCTTGTTCAACCATAGCAGAGATAACGGCTTCTGCCTGGTGCTTATGACTCTGTTGCCATATGGATGGATGGGGAGCAAGGACAGAGATGAAATGACAGTCGATTGCAGATCGTATTTACAATTTGCGAAATATCTAAATATAGCCACGAAGGACACGAAAAATAGAATAGCAGAGAAGTTTGTAGTTATTAATAGACGAGTGAAGGTCATTCCGAACATTTTGTGACAATGAATTAATGATGATAATGCATAATAATGATATAATGATGATAATGATGATAATGAAAATAATAGAATATAAAGTAATATAATTTAGTAATTCATAATAGTATGATGATCTGAGATGATGAAATCCATGCATGCACACTGCAAACTCCAAAACTTGACAACGCCCATTGTTACATGTTTTACAAAACTTATTAATGCTGAGAGTCACCCACAGCCCTAGATATGATACAATATACCTGTAAAATACGAAATATTTATGCACCATTTTTGCATATCCGGCTTTATGAATATCGATGACATAAAATTACCCTGCGATTAACCCAAATAGAATCTTCAAATTTTTTTGATGAATGATTCATTTTCTTTTAAGCACTGTTACCCTGGTTGACCCTTTACCATAACTGTTTAAAAATTTTATGTTTTAAAGCCCAAGTTTATTTGGATATTTTTTGCTTATTTAAACTTTAGCCCAAAGTCATAACCCCTCCCAATAATATATTCTGAAGTCTTAGCTTTTTTTTAAAATTAATCAAATCTCGTATACTCCTGAAACACCCCAAAAATTTTACATTATAGCATCTTAAGGGTTAAAAAGCGATTAAGGTACATGTGTTATAACCTCATCTGAAAGAGCAGACTCGGCTCTTCCAGATGAGGTATAATCATATAACTTTTGTGTCTTTGATTTGTTTTAAACATTAATTTCAGATGAAAAAATCGGAAGGGGACCCCGACATTATACCATATTATTACTAATTACAGCATCCAAGGTAAAAATGTATAGGAGTAAACCATCACAAGTGCACTGCTCTCCTCTTTCAGATGAGGCTTATAAAACACCTAACCTTAGAGAGCGTTTGTCAACCCCTTTAGATGCCTATAATTAAAATTTGGGCGGTTCCCATGGATTTTTCATTAATTAATAAAAAAAAACTACAAGACATTCCACAATTGATTATTGCAGGGTATGACATTGGGGCATAAAGCTTTCAAATAACAAAAAATCCCCAAAACTTAAACTTGCTTCTAAGTGAGAACTAACAAATTTAGCTTCATTTTCACCCACTTGGCTGCACTTGCAAGCTCTCATTATCTAACCACGGATCTCATGATCATAACCGAAGAAATACATTAATTGACACCTATCGAGGCACACAATTGATACCAGGTAATGCGTATCTGCCATCATTACTACTCTTCAGATTTTCAATATTTGGGATTGAATCTGAGTTCTTCTTTTTTTTTTTGAAAAATCAAACTGTACAATCTTGACCTATGCTCTTGTCGCCATCCATGCTCATTTCTGTGGCTAAAATGGATTCTTTTTGAACCTCATAATTATTCATGTGGCCCGCTCATATAATCATTTCACAAGCTTCATTTCAAGTTTTAAAATCACTGAAAGTCAGTCAAACCACCCATTCCAATCTATTGTTAATTTACGGGTATGAATAGCCTGTCTATTCATACTTGTTGAGATGCTAATTATGCCATAAATCACCTCCCAAACAATAGAAGAAAATGCTACCATACGGACGATTTCCTGACTCTCAAAGCAACATATATTTTATTTCACAAACGTTTACGCCACTATTTTAGTTCTAGACGATATGTGACTATGATTTTCGCATCTAATTGTCAAATTTCGGACCCTTGTTTTTTTCTAATAACCACACATGATTTTAGCTTTGCGTACTACTCATTTCATAATAATACATTCCGCTGTTTGAATTTTGGGTCATTTTATCCTTCATTATTTTTTAATCTTGTCAAATTCTGTTTGAAAACACACACACCCAAATTTATTGGATTTGTCTAATCCAAATACTTGGAAAAAACACATTCAATGTTATTGTTCCGGAGGAGAGTGGAGTAGGCTGACAAATTAGAACTATCTAAAAGCGAAAAAATTGTGTTTAACACTTACAAAATGACACACCCCCTTTTGGCTTCTGAAAGAAAGAAGCTGCATTCTTAAAAAAAAAAAAAACCTTCGGCAATGAGGTGGTACTAAATCTGTATAAGTTAGAATGCACATATGGCTACATGTATAAAATGTTGCAAGTGGATATTCATTTAAGATATTGTTTAACATTGGGGAGGATGAATATAATTGAAAAAAAAACTTTGATGTTTGTACCAGGTATTTAGATAAACAAATGTAGTGAATCACATTCATTGCTATGGTAACACATTCCAGTTTCCTTCAAATGTGGCTATACTTTGATTTCAACAACAAATCAATGGAATACATAGACTGTCTAATTCTGTTCTCTGACGGCATTCAATAACAGATTCCAGGTAAAACCTTGTATGAGTTCCTATTTTAATTCTTCTTTTTTCTCTTTTGTTCCTCCTTAAATGATTGCATGACCACACATGTGGTGTCATTAAACCTGTAAGCCTATTAATTTCAATTAGAATCCTTAGTGAGGTCTTTAGCTGTGTGAACTGAAGCTGGCGACTTCCTTTTGTCTGCACACCTTCATCAGAAACATCCGGATAACGAGTGGAATCATGTGGAGTGGCTGAAACATTAGATTGGAGGTTGTGGGCAAAACACCCATCTTGTGGCATTTGTTGTTGTTACAAAACAAAATTATAAGGTTACATCATGCTAAAAAAAGTCACTGCTAAGGAAGTAATGAATTTTACATTAACTGCCAAATTATAAATTATTTCAATAATTGTGTTTTTAAAGATGCTGTATTAACATTATGGAAGACCCGTTTAAAAATTTGTTGAACTTTGCTATCTGATATATCTTACAGTGTTTGAATGGACAAATAAACACCCTATAACACAAAAGTTTGGACAGTTATGCTGTCACTAGTACAATATGTGCAGATACAAATTGGCACATTAATTATTCTCAGCCGATAGGAAATTCTGCAACACAGCAGTCTATGGGGGAAACCTGGAATGGTCTCTCAATGATTTTCACTTTTTTAAAGCACTTACATGTAATGATCGTTTTGTACTGCAATTTTTTCAGGGCTTCATTTTTAGACCATATTAGAGAGACTGGTAGCATGGGGAATCATGTAGCTCAGATTTTTAACACTGGAAACATTGTTATACAATGCCTTTAATACATTTGACCACCTGAGTTTTGATAATTAGTATTTAAATTTCAGTTGTGGATAGTCAATGAAGGAAATCATGGTATGTACTTTCCTCAGATCTAAATTATTAAATTGAGTTGAGTTACAGTGAGAACTTGGAGGACAATTTTTCAGCTAATATTTTAGTAATTTTAAATCAGTAAAATTAATTTGTACATGTAGGCCTATATTCTTTTGAGTTGCCTTTGCAACCATGTAAAATGTATTTTCTTGTCTCATTTGCATTAATTTACTTTACTTATGGATTTTTGTAATCTTATAATTGACTAGTTTTGAAAGAGATATTGTCTATGGTATGGAAACAACTAGCATAAGCAAAGATTTAATGTCTCTCTTTTGAAGTAATGCATTAAAAAATAATTTTGGTTTAGCTGTGTTGTACTCAATGCAGTTTTCAAACAGTTTGTACTTTTACTCAATGCATGTACTCACAAAGACTTGTTTATAAAGGGTGAGGAAAGAAAGTGAAATAGGGTGAAAACACCACTGCACTTTCAATATTGTAGTCTAGGAGTGCTGCAGGAAATTCATGTATGACTTACAAAGTATGTTCACAAAAGGTCGTAGGAATTTCATTCATCAAAGGTCTGGAATGTTCGTAGAAAAGTCAAGGCTCTTTGGCAGCCCTGGAGGTACTGGAACAATATGCACCATCTCTGAATGTAGTAACGATGATATGAAACGTGGGCTGACCCCAAGTTCGTCACATGTCCCTGGCCGTACATCTGAGACTCGTTGCCCCAAGAAAAGTGCCGAATTTAAACAACCGGTGTTCATTTCACCAGCGTTGGCGTGACCTCCGTTTAAAGACAGGGTTTCAAAAACAGATTCGGTGTTTACTTTAGCGTAGAGCTACAGCTCTCGCAGAGCGCGTGGCTTCTCCGACAGGTTTCAGGGACGAGGGATGGTAGGAATTAGAATATGATAGAATTTCATGAGTTGAATGCAGTTATCGTGGCGATATCAATATTTGAGTTACAGTTGTCTTCACTTTGTGTGTGTGTGTGTGTGTGTGTGTGTCTAGTGTGTAATGTACATGTACATGTATGCAAGGATGAGAAAGGGATTGGAGAGGGAGATGTGAAGCAGTTATGGAAGGTGGTACATGTATTTTGTTTTCAGATGTACACATACAAAGTATGTTATAGCAAGACCAAAACAGATCCAAGCGTGCTATTTTGGGCATAACCGAGTGCTGTTAAATGTACACATGTTTCTGTATTTTAGTATCATCTATTTCTCTTACAGTGAATGCATGTGTTTGTTAGTAATTTGAGTTTGTATCATTTTTTTTTTCATCTGGGACAAATAAATATGATAACAGCTGTTAAAATTTCATGACATACCTGTACATGTACCTTGTACGTAAATTGGTATCAATTTTAAATTAGCAGTTATTGTGCAGTAAATATACCATCATATTACAGCTCAATACTTATTTGTAAACTTTTTGTATCATTTTAGAATAGACTGTAATGTGATATCAGTAACTAGATTGATCAATGGAATGTTTAAGTTATGAATTTAATATTGACATATTGATATCACAATTACAAACTTTCTGACATTGGCTCAACCTGGAAAAGTCCTTGGTATCTCATTGCATTGATAAAAATCAAACAATATAGGCCTACTTCAAACTATACCTCACAATGTACAACCTAGACTATAAAAAATTTCATGCAAAAAAGAGAATTATACAGTAAATTACTGTTGTTACACCTGCTTTCTGTAATGGCATGAACGATATCACACAACAATTATAAAAACAGTTATATCCACTTAGAAGCACTCTTGCAAAATACATCGGCCCACGACCCGCTTTAGAGTCGAATGCTTGTTCGCTTGATCGATGAACAATTTATGGAACTCATGCACATTGTAAATCTCCATGTAAATTACTACCTATTGGTTATTGATGCGTGTGTTCCGGAATTCAATTGATTTATTATGTTTTTTATCTGCTGACATATTAGGTCAATAGGCAACCTGCATAAATACCCTCTTATTCCGGCCAGCCCCTCATGTCGTTCAAGCAAACTCCGACCAATGGTTTAAGGGATGCTGAACAGATTTATACGATTATTTGACCAATAATCTGCATTTCTGCAGACAAGTTGCTTGCTATTATTGCTCCATATAAGTAATCCGTCAACATGGGGTTATTTTTTGATGCGTGCAAAATTTGTGAATGGACTCTGATAATGAAGCATTACAGAAAGTCTAAAAATATGGTCGGGATAAAAATAAAACAGACAAAACTGTTTGGCTGATATTGTTTTCAACTCGCAAATCGCAACACTTGAATGGATATTCCTGTAGTATTTGCAATCGTTTTGCCTTGCCGGTCCATCAGCAGATAATCCAGATGAGTTTTTAAATAGAAGTGTTTCGAATTACGCGAACAAGGGTCTGAATTTTACCGTCTTTAACGCATCAATGAAGCACGGTGACAAGGACGTTTATCATTCCGTAATTTCGGTGCTACAGCGCCATTGATTGTGGGGAAGTAGGTGTCGTGGCAGTATTTATCGGGCAGATGGTGGTAATTATGGGTGCTATCGCTACAGTCTTCTGCACCGCCATACTTGAAAACGATGTTTCCTTGAAAACAGCTTCATTGCCGTAACCATATATCTATTAAGGCCAAAAGCTATCTCTTTTTACATTGTTTTTAAAATTGATATCATTGTGGGTGATGTTCACTTTACCGTGTGAATGATTTTTACTATCATTTCAAATAAAAACAAAGCATTCACTTTTCCTCAGTTTAAAAAAACAGATATTTTGTCTGTGCATGTCATTAAATGTTTTTACAATGATTACCAATCTTATGAATTACAGTAATGGTCAAATTTAAGAACTCTTGGAAAATTCAAGTGTTTTTTGTTTCATACATTCAACTGAGACAATGAAATCACTGCTTTCAAAATTATAAGAGTACAATCATTTCTTTGATTGAATGATCTCATTAACTAGAAACTGCTTTAACTCTTAACATGCCATGGAAATTACACCTCTATGGACTTCGCATCTTTTGTGTGGTGTATATTGGGGTGCGGCATGCTTAGAGTTAAAATAAGAGAAGTTTAGTTTCTCCATTTTCTTTTCTTCTCTTTGTTCTGTGTGTTTTTGTAAGAATTGGTCAGGGAGTGGGGAGGAGGGGTAGATACGAGTGGACTGCTACAAATTGGTACTATAAAAAAGCTATTAAATAGAAGTCTAAATCAAACACTCATGCTTCATATTAAGAACAAATGAAAAGACCTGAGCATTAACCAGCATCATTTTGGCCAAAGCAGACACAAACAAACATCAAACGTAACTGTTTGCCTCCTCGCTATAACAGCCGGAATGACTTACGGCTGCGCTCACGTAAACATTTCTCCAGCTTTCAGTGAAACAAAAACCCGTTCCTATCCATCAATTAAAAAAAGGACTGTGATTGATTACGATCATCATCATCACAGGCGTGGAAAAATGCTTTTCTCCTCGTTAAACCCTTTATTTGTTCCTGGATCGGGTATTTACACGATTGGTGGGGACGATTTCCACAACCCCATCTGCACACACCAGGATCGTTTTTAAGCATGCTTATCCTACGGTCTTTACTGTGTTTTCCCTCATTTTCACGCCTCATGATGAATGGATTTTAGTCGTGGCTAACGTACGCCTCTTGCTGTTTCAGGACCACTTAACGATCTTTCGTCTCAAGTGGTTTGGCTTTTGATGGAAGTAAGAGTTTACTGAGCCTAATATTTGTAATAAATTCGTTACAGGGAAGGAAACATGAATTTGCCTGATTCTAACACAATTGGTCACCACTTTTTTTTCACACTTTGGGTGCTATCGGCCCACCGTTGTGCCGAGAAGACAATCGGTACAAACGTCCCTGAAGTACCTAGCAATGATATTCATCGTAAGATGGAGACACATTTGGCGTGTTTCTACAGAACTCAAAATTCCGGGTCTATTGGATTCTTTCCGATAGACCCGCCTGTGGAAACGCACCAGTATCATATTTTTCAGATTCCGATAGCCACAAAAAATCTGGTTATCCTAACCGTCTCTGGAGGTAGTTCTTTTCAGGTTAGTTCCCTGTTTCAGCGCTGTGGAAACAACCTGGGTTCAATAATCCGATACAGCTGATGTGAGGTCACGGTATGACCCGGAAGTATTATCTGATTATACGTACCCTCGAATTTTCATGTTTGGCTGTGCAACGTGCAGACAGCTCAGACAAACTAGACTGCAAAAACACCATCCAAAACGCAATTGAATGCATCGTAACACCGTTCACGATAGTTGTTTATTTACCCACAATGCACTAAGCCAACTTTCCAGACACCCGGTCACAGCTGCATTTATGCGTATAATAGGATAATAACCGATTATACGCTTTCTGTGGAAACAACCCGGGTCTGCGTTAGCGCGGTATTGAATTCCGGGTTTACAAAATTCCGGGGGGTATCGGGTTTTCTGTGGAAACACGACGATTGAACGAATTATTGATTAAATTGTCTTATCTCGACAGCATTTGTTTTGCTTTTTTATAGAAAAGCGTACATTTTTTGAAAGGTTGGACATATAAGTCCAAAACAACTCAGCACCCAAAGTGTTAAAGACATTGGATTGAACACTGTACTGTACATGTTCAATAAACAGACAAACTCTGATGCCTAAGCTACATGATAGTACTTGAATAGACAAATAAACACCCAAGAATTAAAAAAAAAAAAAACTAGTGGAGAGTTATGTTGTCACCAACAAGATATGTGTACGGATATACATTGCACATGAATAAAGCATTTAGTGAACTCTTATTGAAAGAGCAGTATATGGGGAAATGGCTTGATCATTTTGAAGTACATTTTTTCCAAGGGATTCATATTAAATTTAATGAAAGATACTAAAAAGCCTGAACGATCATGTAACTCAGATTTCAGATTTTTTTTTTCAAATAGAAAAATTGTTAAATGATACCTTTTAAAGGCACCGTATGACAATGTTTCCTGTTTAAAAACTCTGAGCTACATGATTCCCCATGCCACTGTGTCTCTTAATAAGGTCTAAAAATGAAGCCCTGAAAAAAATTGTTGTTCAAAATGATTATTAAGTACTTTTAAAAAGTGAAAATCATTGAGTGACCATTCCAGTTTATCCCATAGACTGGTGTGTTGCAGAATTTTCATCAGCTGACAATAATTCATGTGCCGATTTTATCAAGTGACAGCATAACTGTCTGAACTTTGTGTTCTAAGGTGTTTATTTGTCCGTAGATTAAAATACTGTCAGATATGTCAGATAGCAAAGTTTGACAAGTTTAAACATGGGGCTTCTTTGTCTTCAAGATCTTTAGTAGATATCAATGTATGATCAATCTCAGTCAAGAAGTAGAAACGTTGGGTTTGTAATGGAAATATAGGCAGAGAAGTAACATACCAACACTTCAAATAAAAGTTCATCATTTTCTTCACTGATACTGGCACCCATTACGTTTTCTTCTTCACACTTTTTGAAATATGCCATATCATCTTGTAGGGAAGAAAGCAAAACATTCTGTAGATCCTGCTTAGAAACATAAAAGTAAGGTACATTTACATGATACAGTACTCGTTTCCTTTATCAGAACCATTTTATTTTTCTTTTTCAACCATAAAGTGAAGGATATCTCTTAAATTTCAGCAAACCTTGTGCAGAGCTGCCAACTAATATGTTTTAGCAATATTAAGTATGTTTTTTCATCATCAAAAGTAACAAAATATGATTCTTTAAAAGCAAAATATGTGTTTTTTTAAATTTGATAGGCATACTTGTACTTAGTGTATAATTTACCCATTTTTGTACCGACATTTGTTTTTGCCTTTAAAATATGATTTTACAATGTCGCAGGGGGGGGGGGGGGGAGTTAGCACTGTAGGAAACTGGCACTGCGAGTGAACAACATCATTCACAAGCTTTGCAATCAACTTTGTGTTGCCACTAAACAGTGGATTTCATTTCACCAGTAGGGTCCATGATTTCACAAACACGTGCAAAAGGTCGGACGTTGATCTGCAATGTAAATTTCATCGGCTTTGCTCTGACAAATATGCAAACAATACATTAAAGAGCAGTTTATGGGGACAGAAATGATACATGTACGAATTTAAATAATCTGGTATCAGTGGAATATTTATGTTTCCATAAATTATACTTTATGATCAGCTCGTGACTTGGATTTATAATCAGTGGCTAGGAAGATAGCACAGTAACAGCATTGCAAAGTATTGCAAAGTAGGGATGAAAACTGTAGTAGTTTATACTGTACGTCAGAAAATGTACTGTATAAATATTGAACTGAGCATTATTAAGTTTTTGATTTTTCTCAGAATATTTCACTTTATTCATATTGATGACATCTGCTTTAAACTTAATTTCATCGTGCAATTTTCTTTCTAAATTTAAAAATATTTTGTATTTGTGCATATCGTACTTTTCTGGGAGATAATGATCATTATTGTCAACAGTATAGAAGTCTAATCCTACTACTACATGTAAATTACTAGTTAATACTACTACTAATACTACGACTTCTTATACTGCTGCTACTTCTTCTTGTTCTCCTGCTTCTCTTCCTC
>JZLH01S0042099.1:64151-77197 GCA_001188425.1 Eucidaris tribuloides
CGACACCAGTCTAGATCCAGCCCTCCAAACCCAACCAGCACAGTGTGAACGATCTTTCATATTTCACTGTGTCAATACTAACCACCAAGTATGTTTGGGCCTGATAACCATCAATGGCACCCCGGTGGGTGTTGACCCTCATGTGTTGTCATTATCATTATCACATTGTGGAATCGTTCTTCCTGATTCTGAAATAATATTCCATTGTGCCGTATCACATGTCTAAGAACCTGCTGGTTTTTGTTTCCTTTTCCTGCAGTATTTAATATGTCAGGAAGAATCTAAATTTCACATTTTTTTTGCTTTGAATTTGTCTCCCTCTGGGTGCAGTACCAGTTTGAAATTCAATTTTGGCACAATGTTTGTAGAGTGAATTTAAACCAGGTGTGATTCGTGGAGTTGAATGTCCATTTAACAGGATGTTTGATCTAATTTGGTTATCTTTGAACTCTGCAGAAGGAAAGAGGGATATTTTAAAAGAAAGCGATCTCTAGAAATACATACATCTAAGTGTCAGTGTACTGGAAGAGCACACAGTACCAATAGCAGCAATAAATTCCCAAATTTGTGGTTTGCTAATGTAGGCCTATTAGGAAAACAATCACATTCATTTACCTTTCCCACACTCATGGATTACGCTCAGACATATACACATCAATTGGCCGGAATGTGATTGCTCAGATATTGAAAACAAGAGAAAAAAGAGAGGGGGAAAAAGAGAATTAACTTTGAAATAGTTACATTTGCATATGAGCAATGTTCAGTATTAAAGTAAAAATATACTGTGTTATTAAGCAGAGGATATGTGAATACAAAGAATGTTATCTTTTGAAGAATTTTAAAACACAATGTAATAATATTGTTGGGTCATTCAGTTGAAAGAATGTAATGAACATTTATTGTTTTGGTGTATTGTTCTTTCAATGGAGGCATTTCATAGTCTGACAAATTATCAGTATCACAACTGACTCTTGACTACCTTCAGTACACTGTATGTGAGAGGGGGAGGAATAATGTACTGTGTTCTGTTTAACCTTCAAGTGCAAATTAGTTTACCATACTTCTTTTTATGAACTGTCAAGAAGAATTTTGTATCAATGATGATAACTTTAAAGGGATGAATCAGAATTATGATAATAATGTTCAGGACCGAACAGAATAAAGATCAGGTCAAAACAACTCTAGTGTAAGTATAATGATACATTCAGGCATGTGCTATTCTTCTGTTAAACATAAATATGCTGCGTGTATTGGGCACAGACTTCTGGTAAGAAAACATGTCTTATGGTTTAAAGTATTAATTCTTGCTATTTTGGCTTTGTGCTCACATTCTAATGTGAGTATCAATTTACGAACACTGAACAATCGATTACTTAAAAATAAAACCGTTAATGTTTGCACGGTCCATGTTACAGAGAGTTCGTGAATTCGTGATCGCGCGTGAATCATCGTCACTGTTTATTCTCAGCATACGCGAGATAAGAATGTAGTCTGCGGTGTCTTGTCGTTGTAAGTCTTTGCATGCCCGCCAGACCGCGCACTTGAACCACTCTTGGAGGGTTCTCCTGCACGCATTGTTTAGTGAAATGTCAGTCATCGACACAGATGTTGAAGGGGGATTCAGTCAGGGTTTAGTCGTCGTAAGACGGTGACGAAGCCTGGTGATTCACACGTTGTGGATTTCTTAATATTTACGTTATGGCGTATTTGAAATTAAAGCTCCCATCTGGACCCGAGAGGCTGTACAGATTGGTTCTTTTTATTTTAGAAATATGTTAGAGCTGTACCCCATATGGAGTTTGATCTAACTGAAAGAAAATCTTGTGAGCATTCTAGTCATACCAGTTTTCTTCATCTTATAGGTTGTGGTAACAAGTTTCTCTATTTGTGGTAGCAAGTTTTCTTAATCTTATAGATCATGGTAGCATGTATCGCCATTTGTGGTTGTAAATTTTCTCTATCTGGTGTGTTATGATAACAAGTTTCTCCACAAAAATATTTTGCAGTACCAGTTAGCTCCATTTAGTATTTTGTGGTAGAAAGTTTCTCCATCTATTATTGCAAGTTTTCTTCATTTTGTATTTGTGGCAGCAAGACAGTTTTTCCACCTAGTAGTTTATTACGTGTATTGTTTATAGAGGAATTTCAGAATTCATTGTGGAGTGTATGACCATAAATTTAGCTACTGGTATGGTATGGTAGTGAGTAGATTAGAATTGCATACATTTTCAGTTAGCACATGAACCAATCAGCATATGTAAATTAAAAATGACGCTATTATCATATGGAATGGACATACATCTGTCGTATGAATAATAATACTCGGGGCAGTTTAAATTATGCCTAGAATAGAAGGGGCACATAATCTTTTAACATTTGATTTCCATCGAATGCAGTCTGTAGTACATTTGGTTAAATTAGCGCATAGTACTTTTGGTGTTTGATGTTTATGTGCAGGAGTTCATGACAGTGTTGGAGGACTCGAGGCCAACTTTGCCAGTCCTCGGCCTCGTAATGCCGTGACTCAGACTCGGCCTCGGCCTTGGAGCATGTGGCCTCGGCGATTTGGGTCGAGGCTGCAAAATTTTGTAGAATCTGTTGAATCCAAGAATAAACCTGATCTCATATGTTTGGCATGCATTTTGAAGCATTTTCAACTAATATTTCAACTAGAATTATGGAAATACTAATATAACTTGAAGCTAAGAAAATTCACCACTGATTACTTCAATCTACCCAGCCTGTAAGTTTCACACAGTTCACCAGGTTAGTCGTATAGATGTCGCTGTTCTACTGCAACAAGACAGGCACTGTGAAAGTTGATGCCCGTTCATTAGCTAAATGTTCTGATGACAATAATAGTTATAAACATCAAACATTGTTTACTTCAAAGTCAGCAGCTTTTCCTTTACTTTTTTGAATTTTTTTTTTCAAATTGATGAATTTCAGTAATTGCTTGATTTGAATGAATGGTTGATTGTTGAATGATTGTGTGTAATTGATTGTAGGATTTCAAAGTACATGCAATTTTTAAAAGGTTAAAATTATGCCCTAAAATATTCCACTATTTCGTAAGTTGGTGACTCGTCCTCGGCCTCGGAGAGTGGTGACTTGGACTCGGCCTCGGCCTCGGACAATAGTGGCTCGGACTCGGTCTTGGCCTTGGAAGGTCGTGACTTGACTACAACTCTGGTTCATGAATTAATTTATGACAAGAAACTGTGGTAACAGTTGTAGATAGTCTTGTAAATTTCATTGAATTAGTTTTGTATGCTAAGACAATCCATCTAAGAGCTAGCCAAAAATGGAATACAAGTTTACAGAAAAGGTTGTTTATGACTTGCGTGATATTATGTGGGAATAAACTAAAGTGGAGGAAGTCTAGAAATTGATGTTATCGTAAATACATATATGAATGACCTGTGTAAATCATATTTTTAGGTGTGTGTGTGTGTTCATACAATGTATGTGCATGTGTGTGGAATATGTGTGCTTAGGGTACAGTTAGAAATCAGTGTTAATATTACCATATTGGCAATGTTTGAAAATGATACTCTGAAAGCATGGACCTACATGCTGAAACTGACGCATGCAGCTAAAAAATATCTGCCTCTTAGTTATTTTTGGCTGCCCATTTAGGAACCGCAAATGTCTGGATATGAGTTGCCTGTAGGCAATAGGGCAGTACTATTCTATTACTTTAATGTCCATGTCTGACAGCTTGGGTTCATATGCACACAGCCATTAGCCCATCCAACCCCATACATGTGTAAGGGGGCTTACCACTACTATGGACTTGCTTTCACAACTATCCTTTACAAGATGCACTTGAATTGGAATGTTCAAACTCTATCATAATGGCAGAGTTTTTCCGAGGGGGGGGAAAGGGAAAGAAAGGAGAAGGATAAGTAGAAAAAGAAGAAGAAGAAGAAGAAGAAGAAAGAAAAGAAGAAAAGAAGAGAGATAGAAGAAGAGAAGAAGAAGAGAGAAGAAGGAGGAGAGAGGAGGAGGAGAGGAGCAGGACAGAAGAGAGAGGAATGGAGAGTGAGGAGGAGGGAGTGAGGAGGGAGGAGAGGAGCAGAGAGGAGAGCGGAGCAGAGAAGGACAGGGAGAAGTAGAGATGGAACATCTTTTCTTGCTGGAACTGGAGAAACTTGAAAGCATTGTACCATTCCTTGAGGAAACAACAGGTCTGAGATGAGAATGTACTCCCCAAATGTTGTGTGGACCTGTGAAAAAAAACCCAATCAACCCTTCTCTGTTGTGAATCAGCATTGCTGTCATTGCTGGAGTGTCTTTTGGACTGACATATGAAATAGCGAAATCCAATATGATCCAATATGAAAAGACCTTCTGTCTTCGAGACGATACATGGTAGATTTCTGATACGATTCCATAAACAGCGACCTCCGGGGCAAGTGGACGAAAGTCACACAAAAACCACTCACGTTGTTGTGTACTTTGTAACGTGCGTGCTAGTGGACATGTGTCTGTGAGGGGGTGATCCATGGATTGCATGACGAGATGTGGCAAGCAACCTCATCTTGTTTACATACGTTGCTGAAACTGTTTTTAGGTGTAACTGGGAGGAAATAAATTGGTGTGAAAGGTTGATGAGGCACTTGCCAAAAGATGAAATTCAAACTTAACTTTGGAGTAGGCCTATATTCTGGCCTGTATTTTACTGAAAGTGTATTCCCAATTAATTACATGTAGTGTTGGTCCTGTTGCTTGTGCTACTACTGCCACTGCTGTTCTTCAACTACTACAACTGCAACTGATAATAGTACAAGGACTGCAACAGGGCAATTCCATATAATATGTACGTCTGACCCCCTATATGTGGGACCTTCCGGAAATGATTTCTTTGATTTCTTGTTCTTAAAGGGTTATAATGCTGTTAAATTATCATGGCTGGAGCAGTTGGTGGAAGTGAAGCATTAAAGAATGGAGAAAAATGGGGGGTCGGACGTACAAAAGTTGATTATTTCATGGAATTGCCCAACAACGACTAATGCAGCTACATGCATTACAATGACTGCAATCATGTATTACTTGACATTTTTTTCTTGAGCGTTTCTTACTAATACTCTCAAACTTGTTAATATCAATGCTTGCAGTAATAAGAGTTTTACATCTAATGCTGATAGTAAAATTAACTACATGTACATTATTAAAGTTACTACTACTGTGGCTACTACCACTACTACCACTACTACTATTACTATTACTACTACTACTACTACCACTACTACTACTACTACTACTACTACTACTACTACTACTACCACTACTACTACTACTACTGCTACTAAGGCTACTACTACCATCACCATCACTACTACTACTACTACTACTACTACTACTACTACTACTACTACTTCTATAACTTCTACTACTACTACATGTACTACTACTATATTCGTACAACACATCTATAGAAGGTACTACATCATAAGCTCCAGTACATGTACATGAACATCAATAGAAACTCGAAGTTGATATCTGTACTTCTACTTCTAATTCTACTTCAAGTTGCAGTAATGTTAAATGCCGTGTGATAGATCATGAGACAGTGAGACAGAGAAAGAGAAAACAATGTACGTCAGGGTACAAACATGTTTATGTTGGATTGGAATTGAGCACTGTCTAATTATCATCCTGACGACAATCGGCGATGAATCACCGTGGCGATACCAAAATGTCACCGGGTGAGCCCGGCCATAAATCGTCTCTTGTCCCGTCCTTTGAACTTGGGTAAGAAGGTAAATAATTAGGCAGGACAAGATTGGTGGGGAGTATTAAAACGGTAATCAGGGTCATTAACTACTGGCCACCGGGCCATTCAGGCAGTTGTTGCGTGGGGGTTTACGCTGGGGCCTGGAGTGGGGGGCTAATGGGAGATGATTTAAAGGACTAGATTCATCCGTGATCTTTGTTGCATGATCATGTTACATATACTGCACCATTCATGTTGCTTGCATTACTTGAGGTCTAGCAGATGTGACAGTGATGTTTTGAAACTCATGAAAGTTGCATTTAAATGTTCAATCCCACTTACATTTTTGCAAGTGTAATGCTTACAGATTTCAGTGCATCATGAAAGTCGGGTTTAGATAAACATGGATGGATTAACACATCATTTTGAGGAATATTAGAAATTACACCATACAAATGTACATGTACAGGTGGCAAATATTTGGTTGGTACATGTAACTAATACATCTTTCTCCATGTTAAATTGATTTAAGACTTTATTTGTTAAAATGTGTTTTCTTTCCAAATTTGGAAACAGACACAACTTTAGGCCTTGTAGTTACGTGTGTACCAGATTAAGAGGAAATTTTGTAAGAAAAAAATATTTACTTATTTGAATATTTATAGAAATTATCTTCAAGGACATTTTTGTCTGAAGTTAATGGTACTAAATATGTAAAGTACATGAAATGGCTTTGTGGAAAGTTTGATACAATTGATGACGAAAAACAAAACCTGAAAAAAAAAACTTTTAAAGTGAAGTTTAGAGTTGGGGAAAGAAAATCTGTGAAAAAGATTTTATTCAATTATGAACTGAATAAATTTTTTAATTGAGATTAAGGTTTGTTATCCACTAAAGGGGAAAAAAGGTAAGAATAAAACAGCTTGTTTAACCTGTTGACAAAGGGAACTGTTGTGCCATACATAAACTCAATGTAGGTTACATATTCTCGAAGGCAATGGCTTAGTACAGACTCACATAAAGAAGATTCTTCAATATGCATTGAAATGGAAGATGTCATCCACCTTCGGTTTGTGTTATTCTTTGCAGTCCAAATCATCCTGACCGTAACTTTTTACGATCCCCTCGAAATGAGAGCCATCAAACTGATAACACCTCCGTATTACTTGCTCAGTGGAGTGATGGTAGTTTGCCTGCACTCCGTTACAAAATCATCATCAAACTGAAGTGACACCAATATACTGCCCTCCCAGGAGACATATCATTCTCATTCAAGGGGAATCTTTATAGATATACATACATATCGTTTCAATAAAATTCCCAATAATGCATGTTTGCGAATCTATGATCTTCGTTTATTGCCGACACGATCATCTGTGTCCGGTTTATTGCTTGGTGTTTCTCGATATACACGCATATTGCTTCCAAATGACTGTAAAAGTGATGATGGATATGTCTCCATTCATGTTATCCTTTGAATAATGTGGCATTACATTCAGAGTGTATCCCTGGAAACATTTAGTTTGACTTATGATAACAACATCAGGATGATAACTTTCCTAACTGTAATGCTTTATGATGTACATCAGCTTTATTTTTTTGTCAGAGGGCACATGCAGAATTTATATATCAACCCAAATTTTCTGATACAGTGTAGGTAATTTTTTTTTCTTGCTGAAAATATTTTATCTGTTAATGTGCATCTTCATAAAGGAGCAATGTGTAATTGAAAGTTTTGATTCAATTAATTGTAATAAATTTTATACAATTGTAGGCCTACATGTGAGCAATGCTAATCACAAATTTTCAAGTAATTGTTATTGTAATAGAATATAACAAAGTGTAATGGAATGTTATCTTCTGAAGTAATTAGTTGATTTTGATTAAGCCGTTCAAGACGGTTTAATTTTGCTTTAACATGCATTTCCAGTATACCTCACGATGAGATATCTTGTGTCTAGTCTTCAACGAGTTACATGTCATTTTTTTCAATTGATTGTAATAATTGGAGAGCAAAGACAAGTAGATAATCAATTAAAATGTAATTTATACCTTGTTGCATAATGCCGACTTCCTTTTACGATATATGTGATCAATGTAGCCATTTTCAGGGTCAAATGAACCATTTCAAAAGTAAACATAACTAGCTTTCAAACTGACAAAACGTCCAAGTCAAATCAGTTACACTTTGGTTCAGCTTTACCCACCTTCATCACTCTAATACAATTCTGTAGTGATATTGAGACAAATCATAATCCAGTGAAATTATTCTTGTGCATACTTTATATGATCCCCGATGATTACCCCTTTTTTCTTCTCTTACATAAACCCTAGAATTTCCAGGCTCCATTATTTGCCGGGGCTGAAGATCCTGAGCGGCAGCTCATACACCGTGTCGGTTCCGCTTGGTATCCCATGAACGATTGGCTAATTAAAGTAATAGCGCTTAATAAAGGACAGTCATTGGTCCCTGTGATGGGAACGAAAAGAAAAACTAATTATGTGGCCATCAGTTACTGAAAAAAGTCAAGAGGAGACAGAGGAAGAGGAAATTTGAGATGATGGTGACTTGATGAGAACAGAGGCCCAGGGTTACCATGGTAACTGGTGTATCAACCTTAATCATTCTGTGTTCTTCCTTATTGCCTACAGAGGGTTATAAAATCATGGTCTGAAATATTGTTTTAATAGTTGGACGTATTGAGTAAAGATTTGATGAAATGCGTTACATCATCATAGTTGTCATCTTTATTATTATTATTATCATCATCATCATCATCATCATCATCATCACTACTCTCAATAACATTTTCATAATTGCCATCGTAGATGTCATAATCATAATCTTCACATCATTCTCCATTTCCACCCACCTTCTATAACAGTATGATCACTATGATGGTGACAATGACCCTGTTCACATTAGGGAAATGGCTTGGTTTTATTTTCATGAATTTTTGCAATTAATCATCTGCAAAAATATTCACTCCCTGATAAGTGAATGAAAAAGCAAGAAAATTTTGAAAATATAGACAGCCTCATAAATTTCCTATCTTGAAGCAAAATCATACGATATACATGGTGTATACATTACTGCCTGGCACAAACTTTCATGAAAGATACTCTGAATTCGTTTGAATTTCCCATGAAATATACTATTTTCATGGATTCTTCTTCCAAATTAGGAAAAGTTTTCACAAATCAGCAACAATAAATCAGGTCTGGTATGTCAACGAAGCCTTTATGTTGTCATGATCAATCCCAGCAATGCTTTTATCCCACAAAATGTGGTTTCAACCTCATGTTTACACATGTTACATTAGCACTGTCTGCCCTACACTTAGATTGGCCAAGTGACAACCCCTGAACTCTTGCAGTCAGATGTTTTTTTCATAATAATTCTTCACTAATACCACAAAATTTATTGCCTCCCCATTTTTAAACTTTGCTCTGTGTAAATTATCTGTAACTTGTAACTTAGTAAGTTACAGGTTCAAATACCCCCCCCCCACCCAGAAAAGGTAATGTACCGTTTGTGATTAATTGTAACATGAAGCATAGTACTTAGTAGGTTTGTGGTCTATGGTTGGTCCATTATTATACAGAAAGTACAGCAAAAACTCTGCAAAACCATAAATTATCCCTGCAAACCTTTCATTGAAAATGTGGTGTTGTTCTGCTCTAGTTTTAAAATGTTCTCTCTGATTTTGACAGTAATGATAACAAAAAATGAAATATTGGATCTACCACACATACATGTACACGTACATGTACATGTAGTATAATGACACCCAGAGATTAATAAACAAAGGGAAGCACATTGATTAGACGGAGGAGATATTTTCTCACTACAGCTCATTGGCTGGGAAATTGGCTGTGAGACATGACATATGGAGCATCATTACACAAAACTTAGTATGTGCATGTACTTTGTGCACCTCCAAATTCGTGCTTATGCTGCTACTGCGCATTGTATGTTAGTGATAACTGATATAGCGTTAATGTGGAGTGCCAAGTTATAACATTTTGTTTACAGTTCTTATATGTTTGCTCATTTTGTGCAAGCACCACGCGATCGGTTCATAAAAATATGTAGAATACTGCCTCAGAGACCACCGTGCTAGTTAATATGTCGTTACGACTATTCATGAGAACAAATAAAGTGTCACGTTGTGATGTTTGAGGTACATGTATGTCCCCCACCTCGCTCACCTTAAGATTGTACACTTTTTGGTTGTTGGGATATCAATGTTGTTATCTCCGACGGGAACGGTTTATATTTGTTCGTTAAACTTAAGCCTCATCTTGGGCATTATCGGATATGTCAGATAACGCATCCTGTTCGGTACGTACAATTACTAAATGCGACTCTTCCCATGTATCACATATCCGTTAAAATGAGCAACTGTTTCCCATCCGTCATTGTGTCAAACGCTGCTCACAAACCATCGGCGGCGTAGATTATAATCAAATAAAGACTAGATCACCTCACCTCACTCCAGGCGTAACGTCTTTCAGCATCCCCGGTATTTAACCAAATAAGATCGACATGAACATCATGATTTTGTATTTATTCAACAAACCTGGCATTTTCGCCAAGTCTCGAGGCTGACATTCCCCTTCATTTGATTTTCGGGGAAGGCTATAATCCTATATTTGTTGCCACGGCAATGTGCTGGATTAGTGCATGATTTGGGGAGAGGAAAGCGGATTTTTACCCCCTCCCGTATCCTCCTGACAAATTCAAATTATCTAACATGCCAATTTCAACCACTTATTGCAACCGTTCCACGATAAATGATACCGTTGTGGAGATCTCACAAATTTTTATGTCGCGTATCTACCGAATTAGGTCTGTCGATCTGCGGGAGAGCGATCGTCTGATTCTGTGATGTTTGCCCCGCGCAGCTGATTACACCGATTACGATCGCGAGGAAGACGGATACTCGGAGGCGCGGATTATTGGCCGATAATCGATGTGTCAACACTCCGACCCGTGCTCGACCTAATTGGGCGATTGTCGCCGTCAACACGCATAGGGTGCATGCAAGTCGCGGGGAGGATGCTTAATTGTGTACGATTCTGAAGTGGGATATCTAACTCTTGTGTCATGCACCATAAATTGTTAAGATTTTGTTCGAGGACGTAATTAGCAGAGATATTATGAAGTCTGGACTCAAAAGTTTTGGTGTTTGAGAATGATAGATGTTTGCGTTAAGGATAGATACAGTAGATGTTGGAGGATTAGTAGGGGGAGAGTATGTGGGAGGAAGGGGGATGAAGACGATGGTATGAGCCATAAGAAATGATGCAGTCGGAAGGAAAGGAGGTGGGGACCTTAGGGGTAAGGAAGGAGGAGGATATGAAGGAGAGAGGGACTGGAGGCTGGAGAGAATTGTCATCTGCCGATGACTCATCCTCAAAGCCCATTAATGTTATCAGAATGTGCACGTACCATCCATTGAATTGTCCTGTAGATGCTATAACTTTCCTTTACTGTCATAGTTGACTTTTATCACAATTATGCAATAAAAGAAGACAATGATAATAAATACCTTTCTCTTTGGCCCTGGTAAGGATTTGATTTGAAAAGTTCATCTTCTTCTGTTTGTGTAGTGTGTGTAGAATAACAACCGATATTTTTATGTCTAAAACTAGTTTGTATTATTCTAAAAACTAAAATGTAATACTAAAAAAGAATAACTTGTTGTTTTATAATGTCAAGTAAGCATCGCTTGATCAAAATTGGAAATTATTTCATCTCCTAACATGTGAACTCCTTACCACCAAATCTTCTCCCATCATTATTACTATCATCACCATCATCACCATCATCACCACCATCATCATCATCATCCTCTCAAGTGATGAGTGACAGCCCTAACAGGTGAAGAGCTTGAGGATTTATAGTAACAATCCATCTGAATTAAACCCAAACTCCCTCTCTTCATCCTTCCAGGATAAAACACCCATTCACGTCATAAACAGCTCTCCTCGCTCTTATTTCTATTATTTACAAAATGGATCACTGATATACATGTAAATTTGGGTATCGTGACAAGTTTGATCAGCTGTATATTTTTCTCTCAGTTAACAAATCATTGCGGGCTTCGCAGTCGCCATGACTTACCAAGGTATCTCGCTACTTAAACTAGAAAATGACTGAAGCCGAACATGTCTGTTTTACACAATAATTTACCTAGAATACAGAGCGACTCGGATATAGTCTTGTGATTTATTCTTTTTATTATAACTTATTCATGTAAGTTTCCGAGAGGAGCTTCATTTGTCTTTTTAAAGGACTCGGCTGCAAATGTTGTCACTTACAATCTCAAGATGGTAGTGCAAGTCATATTTGAAACAAATGTTCTACAGATGTACTTCTTCTCTACCCCATTCAAGTCAAAGGAAGGGTATAATTTCTTGGTAGAATTTCTATAGTATTCAAATTGTATTGCAAAATTGTTGGGGGGGGGGGTGGACAGCATGTCAAATTGTGGGAGGGGGAACACATCCTCCTCATCCCCCATTTCCACCCATGGGAACTGGGACAGGTCACGTGGCTTCTACTTGAAGGTGGGTTCAAGGGTCGGGTGTAAATAGCTGTGATGTATATTTCTGCCATGCAGTGTTTGTATCAATGTAAATCATGCGGACATTTAATATCAACATACCTACCTGGAGGAATGCATCTACTTACCTGTGGTGTACACCTCAAAGACCACAGGTGAGAATGAGATAGATCTTATGTATCTGGTATCCAGAGCTGTTATTTAATATGATTAATATTGTACTTTATGTTTGCTGTTTTTTTCTGAATACAAATTATGAACAAATCATAACAGCCAGTGATTAAATTTTCATGTGCTGGTTTGGTACTGGTCATAATGTGGCTGGATGTGAATATATGTGGAGTAAAATATGGTTGTGTACAGAAGATAGTGACAGCTGATGTCATGAGTACACAAACTTTTCTTCTGGGAAAAAAGATAAAAAAATTAAAGGAAAATATTCATGCAGTACATCCAAGATTATGATGTTGGCATGCTGAGATTTTTCTATTCAGTTTATTCTTTGCTTGACAAGTTTTTGCACAGATCATTAAGTCAATGACACAATAAGTAGCGATTTAGTAATCCCTCCTAACCATCTTTTTCATTATAACATAATGCCTTTAAGCCCAAGTTTAGTTTTGGGGATTTTTTTTATTTGAAAGCATTATGCCCAAAGGTCATATCACACCAATAACAGATTCTGAATGTCTTTCATTTAAAAAAAAAAACTCAATTAATGAAACATCTTTGGGGGACCCCGAGATTTTTGACTA
>JZLH01S0042110.1:0-11217 GCA_001188425.1 Eucidaris tribuloides
GTGTATGATTATATAACTAATTTATGACCCTTTTCCCATTTTTATTGGGGGAGGGGGGAGAGGGAGTCTGATTCCTTTTATTTTTACAAATCATGTTTTAACCAGTAATTACAGTCAAAATTTAATTAAATGCACGTGCGGTCAAGGGAATTAATTGCTGGACACAGAATTGGTAAGTCATTCCTCTTCAGTTATAGGTTACAAAGGCAGTGGCAGCACCACAGGGTGGGGCGGGCAGAGGGGACGGTCGCCCCCCAAAAATTTAAAAAAACTGAAAAATCATGGGTTTTTTCATGAAATTTTGGCCTCTTTGACATTTTTGCCCCCTATTGGTTTTTGCCTCCCTATGATTTTACCCTGGTGCCGCCCCTGTACAAAGGAGCAATTCTATTAACATGGATGTGTTGGAAACTACATTTCCATAGTAATGGTATATAAAGGGATAATTCCTTACATAAGGTCGTGCTGATTTGGCTGGTGTATTAATCACTTTCAGTGATACGTCCAATTTTATAGGCGATTGTTTACATCCTATTATTATGATTGGCTTGTAGGTTACCAGAGATGGTGAGTCAAACCAACAGCACACCCCCTTCCACCATCTCATCCCCCATCAGTCCCGTCATGTCATCGTCACAGTCCCCCAACCAGACGCCAGTCTACTCAGTGCCGACGCCGGTGGACCAGAGACGAGAACTACCTCAGGAACGGGAGGAGGAGGACGAAGACGAGGATGATGAGGATCAGACGGCGGAATACCAGGTGCCACGGTCTACCCCGGTGGAGGTGAGTCACAGTTGAGCAGTTTTCATATTCAAATTCAAATTCAGCAAGAAGCGTTTAGTTGACTCCAAAGAGCTATTTAATGTACTTAAAGAGTGCTATTCATCAAGTTCTAATACAAGACCCTTTTCGGGTTTACTCACCATGAAAGCTTGAATAAGCAAGGAAGGATTTTCCTTAACCCGTTGGAGACTAAGTACGAGTTAACTTGTGTTGGGGTCTATGGAAAATGCGTGTTATAGTGAAATCAAATCGTCTCCAACGGGTAACGAGTTCTTGGTAACCACAAAGCAGAAATAAAGTACATGGATTAGAGTGGTTGGGACTAAACCTCAGACTTACAGTTCAAATGGCAAAGTTTGGACTCGATCACCATCAAATGTTTGATTATGTCCAAGTGTCTGACATCCATATATCGTTCAAATGGTTCCAGGTAGATAAAGGTACATTTAGAAAGTTGGTAGCACTACCATTCCAATGAATGAATCAAGTAATCCAAGCAATTTTGAAGCACATTACACGGATAGATGCACACTTAACTTTTGGCATGGGAGGGTATATATATTATATATTATATGTTATATATATTTAGATTATGCAAAAGTGGGCTGACTGGTAATTTTGTCCAAAGTAAGATAAAGAGCACTGACAGAGAATTTTCCCAGACATAAATGTGGTTTCAGTGAATGCAGAATAGTTAGAGAAACTCGGCAGTGAGAAGTTTGGGCAAAGTTAGATAATCCACTCCAGAGTTATGATTTTTCAAAATTTGATTTTAGTCCCTGTACCGGAAACCCTTGTTTGGCAATTGTGCTTTGCTATAGGTGTGATGTCACATTAGAACAACTGTTCAAGTTATTTAAAGGCAGGGTATCTCTTTTGCAACCCTAAAAATTAACATTGTGTAAATACACTGGCATTTAGAAGAAAATGCCATCTGTGAACTTTGAGCAAAATATAGGAGCTAGAAACTTAGTTTTAGTGGAATTATAGTGACTGTTAGACTCTGATTTGAATTTTTTTCTCGCGAGAAAAAAATGTTACCATAGAACGTACACTAAACGGCTATTGTTTTTTCTCTCGCATTTTTCAAATTCTAGGCAATTACTGACCTCCAGATTTCACAGACATGCCTTTCATCAATAGCGTAAGGGCATGAGTTATCTTTTCGTGGTCTTCGGGGATATTTGCAAATGAGATCCTCTGCCTTTAATTTATTCATTTTTTAACATTATCAATATTTTTGAGTACGCACAAAATGAAAGTGCATTGCATACAATGTGATAGCACTTTTGTGTTTCTTTGAACTCTTCAGTCCATGGAATCATTACACATTATCATATTTTGAGTAGTCCGCAGAGAAGTAAACATCACTTGTTTTTTCTCATAAAGAAGTATATGTCCTTTTCATTCGGTAGAGAGTAGAGTCTACAGTTTAATTGTTTCAGATGTGGAATATAAAGCAAGTAATCACCTTGTGCAGTGATGAGACAATCTATCACTTCCTCAGCAATCTGAATGTATAAGCTATTTTCCTCAGCTTTGCTTCTGATTGATAGCTGAATGCAGATTGCCTTGTATTATTGTTTCTTGTATTCTTTTTGCTCGCCCCTCTCCAGCCTGGTCAACTTCCATCAGCTATGGACACGTCAACTCACAACGGTACATCACCACCAGCGACAGCAGCGAGTCCGCAGTCTAACGGGACACTGCCTCCCGGGGTCTTATACAGGGTAAGTTAGTAATATTTACAATCATCCGTGCGCTAGATATATCTGGCTGGAAGCCTAAAATACTGAGTCAAAAAAAGAAAAAATATAGACATAACATGTAGATGATTCCTGCAACATTCTGTGGAGGTTGCAACCCAAGGTGTAATATCGCTTGATGACATGGTAATGAGTATAAATATCATAACCAAAACTTTACCAATCTACCAACCTTGTACTCCCCGACCCCCTTGAATTTTTCTCTGGATCTACTCCTACCATCATTGCTTATGAGGACCATTATAACAAATTTGAAAGGACATCTATCCTTGTGCTTTGCGATCCTTGAAGGTGCATGAATGCAACCAACTTTGTTCCCTTTAAAAAGAAAATCCCCTCTTTAATCAAATCTAGCATTTATTACATTATTGTATCACAGAAATATTTCTAACTTTGAAAACAATTAAGAGGATGGTCAGAGTGTTTGAGGGATCAATGGCCATACAAAGACCTTGCATACATTTTAACCTAAGAAAATGATAATGTGTTACTAACATAATATACTTGCTAACTGTTCCTATTGAATAAGAATATTCCTATTTTGGGGAAAAGAAAAGAGCCATTTTAACCCAATTGTTCCTATTTTTGTACAAATTTGTACAAATTTGTAATAATGTATAGAAAATGAAGGAATGTTCCAAATTTTTTTATCTCTTAAAGCCAAGGTAAAATTTTGGTAAATGGTAAAACATGAAATTCTTTATAATTATATTGTTTAGATACACCTATATGATCTATCAATGCCCTCAAAATTGCTCGTTCTGAAACCCTCCCCTTTTTTGTCAAATTACTCAAAGTGTTAAATCTTGGGGGTGGGGGGAACCCCCGAGATTTTCCATAGGTAATGTACATACTGCTAGATACTCTCCTGTAATTTAAACATCATAATTTGTCACTATAAACCATTTTCAGTAGGTATGATGCTGTATTCTGATGTCTGTGGTTGCAATAGAATACTTTAAGATTGACAAAAATTTTGTCTGATCGAACACAAAACTATACATGGCCTTTAAGAATTTGTTCCTATTTCTTGGCTTTCAGGGTTGGCAGGTATGATGACATTGTAAGATATTTATTTCTTTTATAATGTTTAGTAACAATTTGGCATTTGTTTGGATTCTTCTCAATTGCAGGTACGAGCAACACATGAATATCAGCCGAGAGACTCTGACGAACTTACGCTGAATAAAGGAGACATTATCAATGTCATTGCATTTGATGACCCGGAAGATCAGGTATGCCTCATATAAAGTAGACATTGTCAGACTTTGTTACCAGTGAAAATAGATATATCCAGTGTTTGACGTCTCTTGTCTGGGGTCATTGCAGTGTGTAAAAGGGCTACTAACCCCTAAAATATTGGTTTAAATAGATTGATTTGTTTGAAAGGTCACAACAGCCCCCCTCCCCTTCCAATTTTGCAGAAAAAAGTACCAAAATAAGAAGGTTTCATGCCGTACCAGAGTAATGAATTCAGTTCATCAGCCAATTTTGAGACATTCAGCATTTTTCTCTAAATTTTACAAATCAAACTGCATGTATTGTGTATGCACTTCCATTATTGAGATTCATTTTGTCTTACACTTATCCCTATGTCACCGTGCAAAATTTTTTGACTGTGTCGCTCGCTGACTTTTTACTTTCAAGTCTTGCGCATCTTTCGAGACCGTTTTTGCAAAACTCGGACATACCGTTACGACGCTGCGTGACCCCAAAATTACTCAAAAACATGATTCTGTGTACAAAACCAATGGAAATGGTGTTTTCGGCCTAAAATCATAAATGTATGAATATTTTTGCTTTTACTGGTTGAAATGAATTAATTTTATGCTATTTATGATTGTAAAAGTGTCCCCAACAAATTTCACTGAAAAAACAATAGAAGACAAATGGTCAAAAAAACACAGAAAGACATAAGAAATTCACAAAACAATAAAATACATAAGAAATTCATTCCTAATTGGCAAATTTTTTTGTAGATAATTGTGAGAAATGTCAGAATGAATATTTTCACCAAGAATTAGTATTCTACTGGCTATTGTAAGTGAGTTATAAGCAAAAACATAATTTTATGCACTTATTTGCATAATTAATTACATAAAAAATAGAAAAAATGATTTTTTTGAAAATTTTACTATACAGTCGTGTAGTTTACTTCCGGCTCTATGCGCATGCAAATTTTCGTGGTGATCGCAATCGGCGGCCGAGATCTGATGGGGGGTCAAATTGACCCCCCCAGTAAAAATCTGGTCTGAAATAGCCCAGTTAAAATAGGGTTAAGTTTTGAAATTAAAGTGTGTGTGCATCAGAATACTCTGGATACATTTCATGAGAATTTTTGGAATAAAGAAAGTGCATAAAGTTGATTTTACTGCAAAGTACCATGTATCGATTAATGCTTCCCCTTAACCAAAAAAAAAATAATAATAATAAAAATAATACCTGTAACAATGATGTGGTGCATTTTGTAAGAAAAACTTGTGAGAATGGAATCAACTTTTACAATATGAACGCTTTAAGCTGGAACTTTTGAGAACATTGGAAAAAACAAATCTACGTTAGCATTTCTTTCTTGAGGGTGGGGGACAATATGTAAAGAGAATGCCCTCAACACATGGTATGTAGTGTACCTCGACAAATTTACGCCCAAAATATCAAAACAATTACATTTGATGATTAGCATGTGAATGAATAGAGACAACAATCACAACTAACACACTCTCCATCTTTTATCTTGTAGGACGAAGGCTGGCTGATGGGACACAACGAGGTCGACGGCGATAGAGGCGTCTTCCCGGAGAACTTTACGACGCGAATATGATAATAGCAGCATTTACCAGTAAATGGTAGCCATCCGTAGCTCATCCAGATATGCGAGTAACGTATCTTGCCCATCGTCACAAATTCAAACGTGGTAACCCTGACAGTATCATGACAATAAATAGCCATAGACTTGATATGCGATATTCACAGTTTGGTACTGGAAGGGTTAGTCGTCTAGCTTTAATAGTATTCTGTGGATGGGAAGGTGAAATGCTTGGTAGTAGCTGTGAGGTGTGATGGTGCGGGTGACTTTTGGGGGCTTGAGCAATGCGACATGTGGCTGCACCCAGTCAAGAATGCTTTGGCTCAAATATTATTATTGAAACCCAGAAATTTTTCCGAGCATTTGACTTTCGTGAGGAGTCAAGATTTGTCAAAGTAAAATGCATGTGAAACTTGTGTCTTCACATGTTTTGAATATCAATACAAGTCTTGGTGGGCGATTCATGAAAGTTGCATGCAGGTGAAATGGCTGTCAGCTCCTATTTGCGAAAGATTCATGTCGCGAAAGTTCAGTGTTTTACAATAAATGAAGATATGGTCTTGACATCCAAATGAAAAACACACCATATGTAAAGTTAACATTGAAAAACTACATGCACACAGGTTTGTGAAAACGCCTCCTTAGATCCCAAAATATTCTCACAATCTTAGTGCATGAAAATCAGAATCATTCAGATGCCTGTCACAAATCTTAAGTTTACAAACTATTGAAGTTTGTTCCAGATGAGCAGAAAAATTAGCAGAATGGTTGATAATGACACACCTTTAATAACCTGAATATGAAATTTGATATGACTACTCAGTCATTTTGTGAATATCTGTCCAGCCTCATAAGGTTTGCGTAAATTAAAAAAGCATGGTCTTGTTACTTCCTTTCATAAATGCCAGTATGCATAGATTTGATATTTAATGATTGTGTTGGGTTGTGGTGTGTGTACTTTTTTTTGAAATTATTATTCATGTATTATGAACAATATTGCTATTTGATATCAAAGCAAGCATGTTCTGGATAAGTACAATTGTAATCTTAATATTTCCAAGTAATTGGATTTGTGTTTCATTTTATCCTGTGAAAATTTTGATAAAGGCATAAGGAAATTAAATGTTTATATTTTGAATACCAGGTCATTGACTTTTGATGTGAATATTGAATCAAGCAGTACAAGTTAGGGTTTTGTGACCGTGTATAAATTTTGAAAATCACAGTTTTGAAATGTAAGAATCTTGATACTAACTAAATGAAATAAATTGTTTGGAGTACCGGTACACAAAAGAGACTAAGCGCTGCATGCACTGTGGGCCAGGAGATGACAGAATCGCATCAGGATAACTCCTCCCCCGGGGATGACTCCCACCTGACAATACCCCTGGAGGACGTTTCCCCCAGAGGACAACTCCCTTGATGACAACTTGCCCAAGGTTAAATCAGACTTTTTAGACTGGAAACACTGTAAAACTGCAGGGGGAGTTGTCCTCAGAGGAGTTGTGCTTGGGGGAGTTGTTTTCTGGGGAGTTGTTTTCTGGGGGAGTTGTCCTGAGAGGAGTTGTGCTTGGGGGAATTGTCTTGTGGGGAATTGTCCTTGGGGGAGTTGTCCTCAGAGGAGTTGTGCTTGAGGGAGTTGTTTTCTGGGGGAGTTGTCCTCAGAGGAGTTGTGCTTGGGGGAATTGTCCTGTGGGGGAGTTGTCCTCAGAGGAGTTGTGCTTGGGGGAGTTGTCCTCAGAAGGAGTTGTGCTTGGGGGTATTGTCCTGTGGGGAGCTGTCCTTGGGGAGTTGTCCTCAGAGGAGTTGTGCTTGGGGAGTTGTCCTCAGGGGAGTTGTGCTTGGGGGTAATGTCCTGTGGGGAGCTGTCCTTGGGGGAGTTGTCCTCCGAGGAGTTGTGCTTGGGGGAGTTGTCCTCAGAGGGAGTTGTGCTTGGGGGTATTGTCCTGTGGGGGAGCTGTCCTTGGGGGAGTTGTCCTCCGAGGAGTTGTGCTTGGGGGAGTCCTCAGAGGGAGTTGTGCTTGGTGGAGTTGTCCTCTTGGGGAGTTGTCCTGCAGGGGAAGTGTCTTGTGGGGGAGTTGTCTACAGGGGGAGTTAACAGTTGTCCTCTGAGGGAGTTGTCCTTCGGGGGAGTTGTCAGGTGAGAGAGTCATGATTAGAAAACACTTATGGAGTACAGTTTGAATTTCATGACGTGCTTTGCGATCGAGATTCTAGTTTGCTTTTACATGGGTAAAAATACCATAATCAGATTGATCAGCCATTGCAATTGTGATTCAAAACAGTCTCAGTGATTTTGGGAATATTTAAATCATGAACTAGGACTTCAAGAGTCAACTTCGTTCAAAGGTGCAAGAGTGTACACAAATGACAATGTTGAGAAAATTACTATTAGCATAGGTTTGAAAAAGTATATACACTGCACTGCCAAGACTGTTAGCAACAGAAATTCAGACATATTATTCAGATTTCACCAATTATGTAGCATGGATAGTGGCTGTTGAAATATTGATTCATAGTTACTTTGAAACGAAACCAAATAGTGAAAAGAAACAATGGCAATTTGATTGTATGTCTGAATTGTGCATTCCAGATGCCATTTGATTTCATTAATTGCTGTGATGCATCTTTGAAACCAGTATTTAGTAATAATTCTTTCCTGAAGGTCAATGAAGCTATGCAATTGTGTTTCAGACGGTATTTTATGTTTTGTGGTTTTCAGAAATGGCTGTCGCCAGCTCCGTGGGATTATCTAAGTGGAATAAAATCATGGATGTTCACTAAAACTGATATACATGCCACTGGAACAAAACTGTACATGAAAAGGAAAAATGTAAACTGTTTGGAAAAGAATGTGTTTATAAAATCACTTTTGTTCACATTTCAGAGTATTTGTGTTTTGTATAGTTCTCAGAGCCACTGCACACCTTTGTGCATCTTTACTAGGCTGTATCACTTTTTTAGTGCTTCTTTTTGTAAATGTAGTCCAAAAAATTTGCCTCTCTCCCCCCCCCCCTCCTTTACAAATCATGAAATCATGAACCTTAAAGTAAATACAAGTATGTCTTGATGTTTTGAATGATTGTTAAAGGTGACTACACATGTTGAGAGTTTATGCTTATGCTGCAATCTAGTATTATCATAGCTCTTTGATACAGTGCCCTGTTTCTGATTGTTCACTGTCAGTGTGTTAGTTGGTGACAACCTTCTTTGTACAGTAGGGGAATATACTCTCGTAAAACGTCACATGTATAAAATAGAACGGTATCACTGTACAGTAGTATAAACTCTATATTTTTAAATTCTGCATCACTGTGCACAACAGTTAGAATGTGAAAGTAATCTATATTGACTGCCTTTACCTTGCACTGCTGTCTTATTAGAAGAAAAAATGTGGCATACTTGTACGTAAAGTTTCTACAAGGTACTAAATTTTAAAAACAAGTTGTGTGACTATTTTTTAGAATGAGAAATGATTAAAAGAACATAATTCCACAATTTTTTCCAGGTTGGAAAAAGAAAAGGTACTGCTGAAACGATGTGTTGTTTTTCAGTCAATATCCCGCAGAAATGTTGGGAATAATATGCTGTATTAGAAAAAAAGGGGGCAGAAAATGTGCTGAAATCTTTAAATATCATGTTTAGACTTGACTATACCGTTATGGCCAGTTTGTTATCAGTTCAGAATTGTGAATGTTTCCTAGACAAAGTTGATGTAAAAAAGTAGTTGCATTGAGTCAACCTTGTGCAAGTGATGCAATTTGTCATGTCTCCTGTCCTTTAAAGAAATGTACACACAACTAAAACTGTAACTACCCCCTTTTTCAAACTATCATAATTTTGTAACGAAATAAGATTTATCAAAATAATGTGGCAGGAACATTTCTACACTCATTGACTAACCTCTGTGTGAAAATTAAATTAATCTGTCAAGCCATGCATGAGTGAGCATGCATTAACTGCACAAATGTCACTTTTCAAAAGTCACAGGAGTCATCTCTTATGCCAGAATAATGGAAAATAATTAAATTTTTTGCTTTATTTATAAAGTGTGCTCACTGAACCATGACATGGTTACGACTTCTTATGTTCAGACAACATGTAAAGATACATTTTGCTGAAAAATATTGGATCTTAATTTTTTCAATAAACTTAATGGATTTTACAATTTCAAAATTGAGGAAGGATGGAAATTTTTAAACTGAGCTGACTGAAGCGTAAAATATGCGAAAAGTGCCAAAAGAAGTGTGATGGGGTCAAACAATAGTTGATTATTAGCACTTAATCATTCAACAGAAACAGAATTTGTAAAAATCCTGCATCACAAATCCCTCAAAATGATCCTTGTGACTTTTGAAAAGTGACATTTTTGCCTTTAATACGTCCACTCATGCATGACTCGACGGATCAATCATATTTTCATACAAAAGTTAGTCAATCAGTGCAGAAACACCCTCGCCAAATTATTTTGCTCAAAACTGTTTCTTTAAAAAGTTATGTTTTTTTTTTTTAAAGGGGTAGTTAGTTTTTTTGTTGTGTTTATTCACTTGAATTATGACTCAGGAGTTAAAAACAAAACATATTTTTGCATTGTTTTGAGTGTCACATGTAGCTAAAAGTTTAGTGATTTATGTGTTTTCAACACTGCATACTAACAGACAATAAGTTAAATGGAAGCCTGTACAGCTGTATACTATGCCAAGAATGTTGTGTAATCATATATGTATTTATGTATAAGTCATTCAAGATATTGCACCAAATGGAAAGTTATTTGTAAAGGAGGATTCTAGTGACAAACTAAAAAAATAAGTATTTTTCTTAACAAAGGTATATTCCTGTACAAGTGTACATATACGTGTAGCATGCGCAGCATTATGTAATGAAAAGAAAAGGAACCTAACTAAAATGTTTATATTGTGATATTCTGGGTACTTCGAAGGTTGTATTTAAAGTATTGTATGTGTAGATTAGAATCATCTGGTTACTTCTAATGCAGCATAGAACACTTAATTTAAACAAATATTTGTGGTAGTACTATCAGCTTTGGTAGTCACAAAATGGATATGTGGGATGAGAGGAAATCAACTTGAAATTACATTGTATGTGTTCCATAATGTTTTTTTTTTCATTAATAACCATTCTGACTGGATTTTGAACAAAAAACAAAAACCTCTTGTGTGAGTAAAAAAGAAACAGTGTGATTTTAAAAATGGATCTTGAAGATTGGAAGCAAAATCCCCAAATTACATGTGTGGTCAATTTACATGTAACATGGGATTTTTGTGCAGTGATAGGTTGTACAAATCAGTCCGGATTTCTCGGCACCATGTACAGTACCGCTCGAGAATAATTTTCCACCTGTTCTGGAATATTCTAGAATGTTCTAAAATATTTTGGAATATTCCAGAATAAAATGGAATTGGGCTAAATTTCAAAAAATAAAATAAATTAATTCCTTGTCAATCACAGTCTCACATTAAGTTAATATATATGTTCATACATTGGAAAAGCCAATCAAGTGTTCGGACAAGCATAAGGTGAAGAAGTCTACCGGCAAATGCGAAGGAATCTTTTAAGTGGGAATATTCCCGTTGGAAAATTATTCTTGAGCGGTACTGTATGTTTGTACCAGTGTACAAGTTGGGTTCTAAATTCTGTAATAGTGGTGAAAGATATATGTACAATTTATTTTGTAACATGGTTTGAAGAAAAATAGAACTTACTCACTTGCAGGTATATTTTGGACAATCATTATTGTTGACACTATTTGTTGGAATACTCGTTCGAAATTTTGTACAAAAGAAAACATGCTACCAACATGCTAATTCAAATAAAAATGTAGAATAAATTTGCTGTTCA
>JZLH01S0042113.1:2736-29557 GCA_001188425.1 Eucidaris tribuloides
CTCTTGGTAATTACTCGGAAGTTCAACCAGAAAAATTATAGAAAAGCATCTGTGTAAAACAAAGTTTTATCAAAATTCCTTTATATATAAAGAGAAGACTAGGAACTCTCTTATGCGACGAATGTCGAAACGCAAAGTCATTTCGTATTTAACTAGTGAGTTGAGCGTGTCAACTTAGTAATAATGCCGGTATCCTAATGTACGTACTGCTTCGGTGTAACAATCCCGTACAGGGTTTTTTTTACGTCTTATGTAGGAATCTTATTTATTTTTGACTCGCTTTATTTTCTTAATTTTGCCTCTTTGAGTATCTGAATGTTATACTCCCACAGGTTCAGATTCAATACTTTTTTTATATCTGGGGTACTTATACTCGGATTCAAAATCCTACATTAGCGTTCAAAATAAACACACACAGCGCCGGACCACACAACACACACCACAACACACACACACAACACAACACACACACAATACCACACACACCACACCACACAACACACACCACACAACCGCAACCACAACACACACACAACACACACAACACACACACTAGACATTCCACACTCCTCAAACACACATACACCACATCACACACACACACACACACCACACACACACACACCACACACACGAAACACAAACACGCTGGGCACCACAACATAGACACTCAACACACACACTCACACAGACACCCACACACACACAACCCAAACACACACATCACACACAACACATAATTACCACCACACGGACACACACACCACACAACACACAACACACACAAACACTAAAAACACACCAAACACAATTAAAATCTTACGTACAGATAATATCCACTTTCACACACTGCAGACAAAACTTATCTTCATTTTAACAGGGTTATTTATTTTATTAAGTGTTGTATAAATATGTTGTCTATGCAATCAAAATGTATTATGTATTGTTTAATATTCCATAGCTGCTATTATGTTTTATTTAATTTTTAACTTGAAATGTAATATTAAAGTAATTTGTGAATTGTAACTTGTTAAAATGGCCCCAACGAAACCAGAATTTATTTGCTAGCTGATTTGGGCTACCTTTTTTAAATATATGAATAATTAAATAATGTTTTATACCAGCATGAGAACCGGTCAATGTATAGAGCTCTGTGTACGTCATTTATGAGCGTCCAAACGCGAAAAGTTAAGACCTTAACCTAATTGCAACTATCTCAAGCCGCGGGGACCGTAAATACAAATTTGGCAAGGACAAGCGAGTCAGGACGCAACTTTTGGATTCATACCTCCGCTTCGCCGCAGCGTCGACGACGGGCGCGTAAAATGAAAAAATGCTCCAATCAGCTGCATTTTGACAATTCTATACATTTCAGGTCATTTGGAGCATTTCTTGCCGTGCGCCGCGTTACGTGCGCGTTTTTTCCGCGCGCGACACCCTTTTCCTGACCGAATATCGTCATTTTTCGATGGATTTGTTTCGGGTTGAAATTAATTTCCGTTTGCAACGGTGGAATTTCATGAATTTTACTGAAAAATTTATAAGCACCAAATGGATTTTCCCGTTGAATTACCGTTAAAATAGGGTAAAATCACCTGTCCCTGCCCAGTGATAGTAACCTAAATTTTAAATCACACCAAACAGCGCAAATACGAAACTGCATCCTATTCTGTGTGGATCTAGAAGCTTGAGCATACTTTTCAAAGAACTAGCCTGTTTTACAGGCCATATTTCATTTTTCTACTCTCTTGAGAACAAACGACGTATGTCTAAGTAAAAGACTAGGAACTTTTAAGATTGCCTGCCAGGGCCCGAGCACCAGCAAGTAGGGGTCTGAGAATCAGATACTAGAAAAACTTGGGTGGTTATTTTCTTCTTGAAATGCATTAAAGTAGACATTAAAAAAATGTTTACACTTTGTCTTACATAATATGCAGAAATTCCTGTATGTGAACAAAACCTACTATACCGACAATATATGCCTAAAGTGTACTCTATACGCATATATTTCACAATTTGGCTTCAGTATGGGAATTCTCAAGATACTATTTCGACGATATTTATAGCTCACCTGAGCAAAGGCTCAAGTGAGCTATTGCGGATTCGGCTTTCGATCCGTGGCGCTCGTGCGTCTGCTTAACTTTTTACACATTTTCATTTTCTTCTTCAAAGCTAAGATTGATTTGGCCAAACTTGGCGGAATTGTCAGTAGGGGTTGGGATTCAAGGGTCCTTCAAATGGTACACTGGCCCGGCAGGGGACAGGGCCCTAAGGGCAAAGTAGTAGTTTTCAAACATCTCTTCTCTAGATCCAGAAATAGGTTTAGTTAAGCCACTTTGTGTATGATTACTCATAATGGGCTGGAATTCAAGTTCCTCATAGACAATGCAGCGGTGGCACCCATTTGGGCCCCAAGGGGGCAAAAGATTTGGGCGGTACGGGCCCTATGGGCATAATTCACATTTCTACATCAAGGATGTTACGACCAAACTTGGGTGAAGATCTCACGGGGATCGGTGATAGAGCGTTCCTGGAATGCACCAGGCCCCCTGGCAGGTCCAGACGAGGCATCAGGCCCAAACTAGGTAACTTTCTAAACAGGTCCATTTGAACCAACTGGGTGGTAGATAGAACAGGGATCCTCATATCTTTTGAGGCGTCAAATGTCAGATATTGAAGCGTCACATACGTAAATGACAGTCAAATGACGAGTAGACTGCATTCTTCTTGGTGGTATTCAGGCCCATTGCTGACTAACTTGGATTGGTAGTTGCTAATGGTCTTATGTCGACCTCATGAAAGTTGCGGGTCAAGTCACATCACGGTAGCTGTCAAAGGTCAAATGTAAGATAATACGGGCTTGCCTTAAATTTTATAAAGATGATGTTAAAATTTATTTAACTGGCAAACATCAGCATATATGGAAGGGAGATGCAAAGTTTTTCAACTGGTTCATTTGAACTTCGTTCAGGTGCTTAGATATCAGGCTCCAAGGGCAAAACTACATGTAATATATACTGATTTTTCTGACGTACCATAGAGAGTCTTGCGAATCCAGGTGAGCGGTGTCCCCGGGGTCTTGTTGTATTGCATTCATTTGTACAGAATAATGTCAGCGAAGTGAAATTTCGCGTTCGAGTAGTCGCGAATTCGCCGCACAAATAAAACAGCGAAATATTCAGCGTATACGAGTAATTGGATCTATGAAGTTGAGGACCATATATTCATGCATTTATTACAGCGAATAATAAATTGAAAATCATGATTGATTGTAACAATCATATTTCCTTGGTGGCAACAAACTATCTTTCTGAGAAAGATACATAAGCAAATTAGTTTGAATCAATACATCACAGGATTTGAATATTATAGGGAATGCATTGACGTTTCTGAATTTTTGAGGCAACAGACAATTTCTATGTTAGAACGAGTGCATGTGCATTTCAGCACCTGACATTAATGAATATCAAGGCTGCTTGTACTCAGTTGTAACTATATTTTGACATGAATTATTATTCCAGTCTTGTTTGTCTCAGACAAAAGTTAAAATATCAACAGCGGATAAAAAAATACATCCACTACTGTGATTTTAGATGACAAATCTTTCTTTTTGATCGTTGATGTCTCATTTAATTCTTAGTGATGTATCAACTAAGTCAGTGGACTAGTGTCATAGAAGAAATTGATAAGTAGGACCAATTAATCTAGAGCTGAAATGAACCTGGCCATATTCTTGCTGTGTGTGTGCTGTGTTGGTGTGTTGTGTGTTGGGTCGGGGGGGGCGGTGGCCATAATTTTCTACAGTGCAAATTGCAGAAGCGGGCGCATCAGGAACTATGTATCAACTCATATACGACGCGTATGGGAGCTAGGTGCATATTCTCGTCCTTTTATCTCTGCCACATGATGTAACCTTGTACATGTATCAATTTTTTGATGCATTGAAGCAGACCAAGAGGCAGGTTATGAGGCATGTTGTACAGGAAGGCGCGCTCACCGGCAAGACGAGCCAAGGATTTTTCTCGAGGTCAGGACGGAAGGCAGCCGGGGTCTAAGAAAGCCCGGCGAGGGACAGGCAAGGATTTTTCTTCAAAGGACAAGGCAGGCAAGGCGGAGAGGGCCGAGGCCGGGACGAGGCCGATTTGGGCTCAAGCGGGCGAGCAAGACATTTTATGGAGCCGGATCAAAATATTTCATGTCATTCATGTTCTTCTATGAGGTTCATTGTGTTGGTCTTATTGTTTATCTCATGGATAGACCCCTCCAACCTCTCCCTAACACAGGCACGTACACTTAATCAAGAATTAATGGACTCTCCTCATTATCATTGTGAAACTTTGACTGTTACCTTCATTACAATGTATGACTACTGCCTATAAATCACACCACAGCCTACACACACCAAGAAACAAGGCGTAATTGGGCTGTAAAAAATGATACAATCCAGCAATGCCCTTTTGGGGTAATTTAACTCTATGGTGTAATTTACACCCATAATGCAGAATTTTGACCCTTAATGGTGTAATTTTTGAATTTTAACCTATGGGTGTAATTTTACACCCCTTTCGGGTGCATACTTACATTCTACACCCTAAAGTGGTAGAATTTTCTAGGTTAGCTATTGTAAAATTTTCACACCCAATTACCCATACATTTTAAGGTGTGTATAGTGACGAGTTCGATACACTCAAAGACAACGGCGTACAATTTGTTATAATAGTAACATAGTTAGCAGTTTTGTTTCATGTTTTAGGCAGAACCATATATACATATCTTCACACTCATGCATGCACAAATCACAACAAACGTGGACCATGAACATTCACATTATGATAACTATGTGCGTTTTATTGGCTTTCAAATGGCTTATGACCATCGCTGCCGGGGCGGTATTTTGGGCTGCTGGCGGTCACCCTCAGATCTCTGGCCCGGAAAAATGTGTATTAGATCAATTTCTAATATTATTCTCATTGTTTTATTTTTGTAATATCTTATTATATTTCTTTGCTTTTCTCGCTCTTTTATTGTTTTTTTCCAATGAATTTTGTCGGTGAACTATGCAATCATAAACGCATAAAGTTAATAATTTGAATCAGTTAAAGCCCAAAAATTTTACATACATTTATGATTTTGGCTAGAAACACAATTTGATTTAACTTGTACAGCAAATTACGTTTTGAGAGAATTTTCTGGTGCGATATGATGACAAATTATGTATATCTTTAAAACCGATACCGCGTCGCAAATTTGGTTTTAAAAGATGTACGGAGACTTGGAGGAAAAGAGTCATAAACTTGTGGCGACAAAGCTTTTCACGTTTGCCGGACATATGCGCAAGCCAAAGTCGAGCGGCTCACCCCCGGAGCGAGTAGGGTAACTCTTTTGTCTTCAATTCACACTCATTATCACAATGAAATGCTAGATTGTACATGTATACAGAATTAATGCCTCAACGCCTTAAAAAAAACAGTAGGCTGTGCCATTTGCTTTTCTCATAATTCGCTGGTGAGCAAATCATGTCAAGGCAGATGGGGAAATCCTTCAAAACTATTAACACACTCGAACTATATAGGTGCTCAAGTTAAGACATTTTAGCCGGATTTTTACCCGCCTCGGCCCCGGCCTCCTCTCCGAGGATTCCGAGGATTGACCCAACTGTCCAAGGCTGAGGCCACGAGATTTTTCTCGAGAGTTCAAGGACGAGCCAAGCGGATTTTGGTCTCGAGGCCCGGCCTCGAGGAATTACACACTGGGTTATGGGTCAAGAATAGTGGTGAGATGTAAAGTGGGCAGACACAGGATCATTAATAGAAGAGTATGAAGTAATTGAGCAGTAATTATGTTCAGTTACAATTCTTACTTTCTTTCAAGTTACATTATCGGAAAAGTAATTAATTACGTAATACTCTTACCTGTAATTTAGCACCGGATTAATTCGATATATTTATTATTTGTCTTTCGCAAGGAATTGCACTATGCCCAGTGTTACCATTCTGCCAAATTGCCCTTTTATTTCCCAAACGAAAAATTGCCTTGAAATATTTATCTCATATGACTGATTACAATACATGTAGGCGTATTTTCGTGTACGGAATAAGATGGGGGATTGTAATTAATTTCTACAATTTTCAGGGCCTGGTTTTGATGCATTTTATAAGTAGTATCATAGAAGAGCAAATATTCATGGTTTTAAATACATCAGATTGACGAATATTGCCGTGAAATTCCAAACTAACACCATAATTGATGAAATATTCAGATGTATAATATGTACTGGAAACTAATCCAGTGGCAAATCTAAATGATCAAATTTCTTTTGTTTTTTATGCCCTAGCATTAATTAAACTAATATTGCTCCTGGAATCTGAACCTCACCAATGGTTTATATCATGGGGGATAGGAAAATTGCCCAATTCAGGGACAACGGCTGTTAAGAGAGTGTAACAATTTTATTGTGTGGAGCAGCTATTGCGGGACACAGTTTTTAATGTAAACAGAGCCATTCTCTGTTTCGTGGAAACGAGAAAAAACAAAAAAGTGTGAGTTTAAAGCACATCATTAAAATTTCCCCCTGCTATCTTATTATCACATTACATGCAGACACAGTCTAGCCAACGCATAGAATGGCTCGAGATGTTGATTTGTGCAGAAAGATATTCCTACACAATAATTGATGCACAAATTACACAATTGTGGTAGTCCCATACGCATTCTACTGTTTGAATAGTTGTGATTAAGATATCAATAAACAAATATGTGAGCTTACAATTCGCATGATCCCATGCCACTAGTAATTCAGTGTGCCATTAAAAATTTTTTTTTTGCTTATATGGCGATGAGTCACTTGCAATTTAATATGGAAGTAAGTTACAATTATTTGTGTCCAGTGTCAATTTTGTTTTGTCTTCTACTCCTAGTCCTCCCAGCGTGTAAAGAAAAGATTTGTTCATTAATTTTCCACATTCACTCACAACAGCTGGCTTGAAGTCAACAAAGACTTCGGAGTTGAGTCTGTTAAAGCCTATTACATAGTTCCCAGGAAACCTGGCATTCTGAATAATCAGGCATTGGTAGCTATCTTACAAGGTAAGTCAAGACATTGGAGGTAGAGATGAAGGTAACTAGTTAGGAACGATTTGTGTCAGAATCACAGGAATCGGTACATGTTAGGATACCTAATGTTACTTTCCTCACGACATAACAGCGTAGTTTGGCTTTCCGGTACTAAATTATTAAAGATATCTAGTATGAACAGTTGTGAAGACCCGTTTTAAAACATTGCTCAAACTTTGTTGCTATTTATTAAAAAACTCTGACAAGTGTTTGAATGGCTAAAGTTTTGCCACATTGCGTGGGGTATGAAGGTGACAAAATGGATCATTAAATTGGTTATAGGAATAAGAATGCATATAAATCAATTTTATCTGTAAGGCAGTTGTGTTCTCTAATTAGTAGTTGTGTTATTGGTCAGCCCCAATCTCCGTAAGAAAATAACTTTTACTGATGATCAGTAAAGGCTGTTACTCTTCAGTGACTCAGAAATACTTGTATTTAATTCATGTGAGGTTTAGTAAATAGCCTGAAAATTATCCTCTTATCAGGTCGATTCATAATTGAGTGGTTACAGGAAGCCAACCGAACTGTATTATTGATTGTGAATGAAGCTAGAAAACAAAACATCACAGATATATTCTTAATGGTTTCTGTGGTAACGTATCGCACAATGTGGCTTCTTGACAACAATAAGTTTCATCGTCAGAAGTTAAGTTTTCTCCAACAAAGCCATGCTGGCACTATTAAATCTGTGTCTTCATCCATCTAATTCTCTTAGAGATCTTTGAGATGCAGAGTTTCACTTCCACGTTATCGCACTTAATTTGGACGTTTTACTAGACTAAACGCTCTAGGCCTTACTTGAACCTGAATAGATCTGAATTTGAATTAAATTCAAATAAAAGTAATTTCACTGATAATGGATAATCGCTGAGACCTACACTTTCTGGATTTTGAAGTTTGAGGATGCACTTCAGAGAAGTGAAGTACAGCCAAGCAGCACCTTGTACAGATTCTTAGAAAAAACACATCTTGTGCTCTCCAACTTCAAGTATATTCCATAATCATATCAAGCTTACGTGAAATCTTGCACTTCACATTCTTTTTTGCGGAAAAGTCTCTGACTCTTGACCATACTTGTTGTAACCCCCTGACATGAGTAGTCGGCTTCTTAATAGTTGGGAGGGCGAGGCGCGAAAGGGGGTCCAGCGGGCAGGGGAGCGGAGGACAGGGATCATCGAATCGTGACCGCGGAGGGGAGGGGCAGGGACGCGGAGAGGGGGACGCGGATGACGCGCGCGGCGACAGGCACAAGATGAGAGAGGAGGAGAGCGAAGGAGAGAGGAGGAGGAGGACCGAGGAGAGAGGCAGATGACAGGAAGCGGAGGCGGGAGAGGAGGCCGGGGAGAGGAACGAGAAGACGCGAAGGAGAGAAGAGGACAGAGCAAAGAGGGAAGAGCAGAGAGAGAAGCCAGCAAGAGCAAGAAGAGGCAGCAAGATGAGGCAGAGGCAGAGTCGGAGAAGAGGAGCAAGAGGAGGAAAGAGGCAGGAAGAGGAGACGAGCAGAAAGAGGAGAACGAGCGAAGGAGGGCAGGCAAAGGAGGAAGAGGGAAGAGGAGACCGAGAGAGGAATGATATGTAACAACGAAGAGCACAGGCTGATCATGGTGCGAGGATATGATGATACCATAGCAAGCTACAAGGAGGTAGGCGTGAACTAAATGAGGCCCGCAAGATGATATTAACAGCAAAATTAGAAAGATAGTTGGTGCTCATTCTTCATCCTGACAAGACTATGTGGGTATTCGCTTACAAGTAATGCGACTTTATCATTATACGGACCTTCATCTTACTCTTATACTGTCGTATCTGTCTCACTTTCGTTATTTGCAAATAACACCAGGCTCTGTAGTTCATAAATTCCTAGCTAATGTTATTACATACACAGTTCCGTTTGCGATTTCCAGTTTATTGTAACCAAAATTGCAACTATCAGCAGGGTCGTTCTTTCAGAGGTACGATTGTATCTGAGGCCTAGTTTTGCTAGTTCTCTATGTTTCTTCATAGCTATTGGATGATATGTCACGCTATATTTTTGTTAGACACAAACGTAGGCGATTTGGCAAAAATCGATGTCTTATCGAAATTTTTAATCGATATTACCTTTGTCATCGGCGTGTATTGGGTTGACATTGGCGTATATCTTTGGCACTCGAATGCAGACTTTAAAGGAATCGATGGTAATGTGTCATAGGGGAAGAAAGGTCATGTCGCATGGGGATGCGGGAATGTTAGTCTAATTGGCCTAGTGAATCAATGCGTAACCTTGTTGTTTACAAATTTAAAAAATAATTTAGATATCAATTCAAGTAAAGAAAAATTTTGCATGATCAGAACCAATAGTATCATTTTTAAAATGGAATAACGATCAGAACAGTGGATTCCAAATGGCCGAACACGTAAATTTGTCGGCCATCCGTACCTCTGCGCATCGCTGAGCGGAAATAATTGTTTGCGACGCACAAGAAGGTGAATGTCGGTTTTGAAAAAGACAGAAATGTTGTAGTCGGCTGGTGGTAATACGCGGGAGTCATTTTTACACATTTTTTCTTCTGACATTACTTTTCCGAAATTGCTTCACATGCATCGAAACTTGATTCTTTAGGGTATTGAAGTTTATCGTTACACAGTCGCCTCTTGGTTACAAAATATCCGTTTACCAAATCTCTCCATGTATCCGTTTCCCGCACTTGGCAGTGTGATAGCCGGATACTTGGGTAAACGGATATTTGCTTCAATGGCAAGCGCGTTGCTCTGCGCAAAGAGTGTGTGTTTGCATGTATGTTTTGAAGACTACATATATGTTCTATTCAACGTATAATCAGCCCAGTATTTAAGTAAAGAGGAAACATGTTAAATTTAAGAATTCCTTGTTTATGGGTAGCCGATAGTTGTTTTCGTGCATGGATTGGAAAATTTCTGTAAGTATCTTTCATGTCACAGAATTGAGTCACAAATAGTCATATGTGATTTCCTAATGTGCCACGGGATATGTGTTTTATAAAATGGGTACTAGTCTTCTCTTCTGACAGGCGCTGTTTTGATTTTATTCCTAATTCTCAGACTTTTACGATGTAATATATAGTGCCTGCTAACCTGCTACAGTATATTCGTAAGCTTGTTGCTAGTTATTTTGGTCCATTTTATGACCCGCTTTCGTGATAGCTCTCGTTTGGTCGGTATTTTACTGTGCATTGCTCATCTTATATTTTGCTATTGCTGAGTATAACTTACTCGATAATATAAGTGTCTGATTCATTCACTCATTAAGTTCTACAGCAAGCTAATATCGGATTATTCGAAAATAGATATTCGACCCAGTATAGCCTTAGTAGCTAACTTAATGTCGCATAATAGTTTATATGTGATTTGAGCAGGCCTAACAATTTGGAAGTGTAACTGCACTCGCGCAGGAAAGAGAGATAAGATGGCAGTTTTTGGCCATAAGCAAAAGAACTGGACCTAAAAGCTTTATATTAAATAGTGTTCTTTTCATCAAATGTCCCGTGCTAGTTTTAGAGATCTCTTTGTTAGCAGGGTGTCGGTGTGGGATATACTATCATTATTGTCTTTTTTAGTATGATGCTACATGAAGGCAGATCAATAAGATCTGGCCAGCGAAGCTGCCATGGGACCGTGTGTACGGAGCTCATTCACCAAACGCAATGTTATTTATCTTGGTCAGGAGCTGAATTTGTTGGTGATAAAGCTCGATGAGTGATGTAGAGATTGCTTTGTTTCAAGATGTTGCGTGGTTGTGAACGGAACAGATGATTGAACAATGGCAAAGTATTAGAAGAATGATTTACTATGATAATGAATATACTACTAGATTTAGTGAATGGATAGTTATTATGGTACGAATGATGATATGCTGATAGTGAATACTACTGACTACTTAATACATAATAATTCATGTAAATTTCTCATTATAGAGAGAAGAGAGTGAGTAATAGATAACACAGTCACATGACAGACGGAAATATTGACGAAAATATAATAATATAATAATAATAGTATAAGACAATAAAAAATTCTTTTAATGGTCTTTAAGCATTTCTCTTATAGACAGTGATTAGATATGATAGTTTGATTACACTGTAACATACTAAAGTCACTATGTGACTCACAACGAAAACGACACTATGAACAACTCAGAATAGACACAAAGCACGGAATACAGACACAGCGACAATGACCAAGACACATAAATACTAAATGATACTGCACATATAACTAAATCAATAGCATGTAATAGGAATAATAAGCATAAAGAGAGACAGAATTCACTCTAATAAATGCATGAAGAGTCTGCACTCTTGAGTTGACGCAGACATATATTACTTATTTTAGTTACGTTGGATATCGTAATAGTTGATGGCAACGTTAATTGGTGGCAGACTAGAGTATTGATATTAGTTCCGAGAAAAAATTTACGATATATTTTGTCGTGAAGTTATGTAGACCGTGACATCTAAGCAATGGTTAGATGTGTGGCTATTTGGATTTCTTATTACGTATACTCTAGCGGATGGCAGGTTTCTTTCTTATGTCTTCCCAACTCAACAATGTATTTTTATCTTTATGCTCTAGGCAGAGGCATTCCCAGAGTAATGGGTGCGCAGACTGACATGGAAATCGTCATCTACATCTGTGAAGTTATAGGGTAAAGAGTTAGTTATAAGATACTTGTCTGAGTGTCTTTCACTCCCATTATGATTCCATCATCTCTACTGTAAGTGTGAATGACATCATTCTTGTATAAGCTGGCATTGCAGTTCAAAGAAAAAATAATGATATCTAATATTTATACTATGGAGCGACTGGCTTTCTTTGATTTCCGTATCATTAAAACCTTTTGAAGATACATTTAATGTGGTATAGTCGCTTGGGCTCTTGAGGCTCAAGATTTTACAACAATGTTTGCTGGAAACTATCCGCAGCATAAGACAGTTCTGTGTATAACGTTAATTTCTGCGGGAAGAACATTGTTCTGTATGTTTATTGACAAATGACATTCTCTTTTTTTTCTTACCTGTTTTCCGGTTTTCCTAAGAAATTGAATTCATCGTCATTGTAGTATTTTCACTTAACTCTTTAACCATTGCAAGAGTCGCAGATTCTGCCCGCTTAAACACATAAGACTCCATAAGCTTTAATCTCTCTGGACTCGTTAAGAGTTACAGTTTTCATGTTTCCATTTAGATTTTTATTTTCTTGACATACCAGCCACAATTCTGTTTTGTCTTCTTTGTAAACTTCACCTGTATTCTTTGGCGGGAATGTCCATTGTATAAGATTGTTGAAGCATTGTATTGCATTGTATTAACCCTAAAAATACCGGGCTATTTCTGTCTACTATTATTACCGGGCGGGGGGGTGACGTTCACGCATAGCATTTCGTTATTTTGAATTCCGGAGGTGGTTGGCGCATTTAACTCTAAGAGTTTTTAATAGAGCAGTCATGGATAAACAATTTTTACTCTTAGATATGTTTATATTTCTTAGTGTTATGAAAAACTACTAAGAAGTCTCACAACAGTTCTAGTTTTGCTTCCTCGTTATGTCGTAAAATTCAGTTTTATACTGTTAATATATATTTTTGGGGAACTGTCCATGTATAAGATTGTTATAGCTATTTATATGGCATGTTTAATTTATGATTTTTATATCTTTATTGATTTTACTACGTGGCTACAAAATTACGTGTTTTTTGGCGAGTATTTTTTTTGTATAATTTCAAAGGGGTTCATGATTTTGTTTCGAATATATTTTTCGGATGCAATAGCTGATTCTATTGGTTAATATGATGTGGTTAAGCATTTTTGCATCGTTATCTACCTAAATTTCCGGCTATGTGCGCTCTATTATTACGGTGGGGGCGGGGGGGGGGGGGGGCTCATTATGGCCCCCCCCCTGAGATTCGGCGGCAGATCGCCCAGATTGCTTGCGAAATTTTGCCACGGCGCATAGAGCCGGGTGTAACTACAGGACTGTATAGTAAAATTTTCAAAAATTTGAATTATTTTTATTTTTTTACAGTATATTAATTATGCAATAAGTGTATGGAATTTATGTTTTCACCTATATCTACAATAGACTAGATAGATGCAATTTTTTGGTGACTGAAACATATTCATTTGTGACTTCACATCGAACAGATTATCTACATAAACAATTGCCATATCAGAATTAATTTCTGTGTATTTTTATTTGTTTTGTGAATTATTCATGTATTTCTTTGTTTTTTAGACTTTGTTCTTTTATTATTTTTTCGGCATGAACTTTGTCGGAGACTTGCAGATCAACTACAACGTCAGCATAACTTCATCCATGTCAGCCAGTAGAAGCGTAAAGTATTTTCTACATTGTTCACATGATTTTTGAGCTGAAAAAAACAATGTTGCATTGTTTTGTAACACAATATCACACTTTGTAGAGCAATTTGGCGTTGCATTTGATGTACGAAAAAATCGCGCCGAAGCGCTCGCATAATGGGACGTCGATTCTTTTTATCGACACAAAATGGTATTAAATGAATGCGCCGATACGCGATAGTTGAAAGTAAAAAGCCAGTGAATGGCGCGGTCAAAAAATTTCGCGCGGCAGCGTAATCGCGAAATTTGAAAGGGGGGGCCATTACTGGCCCCCCCCCCCCCGGTATTATTAGGGTTAACCCATTTGCCACCAACATTCTGAAAATCCCATAGAGTTAACACAGGACACATCCGGTTCCAGTAGCCAACAAGTTAAGATATATAGAAAAAATCTCTTCTAAGGGAGACCATTTTCATGAAAAGGAAAAATCATGAATCACCAATTTTTCAAAACAATAGTGTTTTTTTAATACGGACATTTTTTAAATTGTGAAGAAGCAAAATTCTATGTAATTCTGTTTTGTTTTTATGCTTTCAGTCAGATTCCTAGCTTTTTCAGTATTGGCAGAGAACTCTCATCTCTTCCCCAACTGCCACTGTTACTTTTCACTCAGTGATAATGATGAAGGGAATCGGTGCAATGACCCCGCTGTTGAGATCGAAATCTAAATTCATCTCTTCCCTTCTGTTAAAAACATTAACACTTGGCATTCAGAAATATTACAGAATTCTGACAGTATTTTCTCCAAGTCATTAGGCACTTGGTTGAATAGTTATGAATGACTGCAGATGTGATATCATTAAGTTGTAGCTATAGTCAAGATTCCCCACTGTATTAATACATGTACGTGTGATAACAAATTTTATCTACATTCTGGCTTGAGATTTGACAAGTTTCACGCTATTTGAGGAAGTAGTGCAGTGAGGAGTAATTAATTGTGAAATAAAAGTGCAGTTGCGTGTCGCTAGAAATAGACAGATTCTGGGCAGGCGAGACTACTCAGTATATACGTCATCAGAACGTCTCTCCAAGTAGTTTCACCACTGTTTTTGGCTATGTGCCAGAATGTGTGTGCTCATTACTGATGAGTAGTAGAGGGAGGATTTTTTTTTTTTTTTGGGGGGGGGGTCTGTGTACAGATTGAGTGTAGAAATTGATGTCTAGAGTTGTCTAGCATATTGACAGATAACTTTTTGAAGTTATTACGATGCAGGGATAAATCCTGTGATAATTCCTTTAATCAGGTGACATTTAGCCCCCCCCCCCACCAACACACACACAAATACTTTAATGAGACATCATATTCTTGCTGGTGTGTTATCTATAAGCCATGTAACAACAACAACAACAGAAATGGTGTATTCAATATAAATTGTGTGCCACATTAAGTTGTACGTGTACACTCAAATGATAGATGTTTATCTCATAGCCCATAATGGTTGTAAAATATGGTAGTTTCTTAACCTGTTGGAGACGATTTGATTTTGACGTAACACGCATTCTCCATAGAATCCAACCTGAGATATCTTGTTCTTAGTCTCCAAACGGTTAATAGATTTATTTAGCTTGTGTGTTTATGAAATGTTATTGTATGTAAACAATTAAATTCAGCAATAGTTTACATTTACACTATTACTGTAATGTATACATGTACTATTACGTTTGTATGCATCATGCAGTGATTCATGATTACATTCATTTTGTGTCTTGTCTCGATTTAGGCACTTCAGATTGGTTGAATAACCTAGACTTACTCAAAGAGAGTGTACGGGTCGCGAGTAGCTACAACTGGTCAGACTTAGACTTATCACAATTTGCAGGTAAGTACAGCATTAACCCATTAAAGGTATTGGCTAACATTTTACCACAGTTAAAAAATCTGAAGCCGCATGATTCCCATGCTACCAGTGTCTTTGATGAGGTCTAAAAATGAAGCCCTGAAAATTGTATTTCAAAATATTATTTAGTGCTTTAAAAAGTGAAAATCGTAAGTTGACCAGATTCACTTGCCAATTTCCTCCATAGATTACTGTGTGTACACCTAGGTTAATAAAACTCGCCCGAGTTTTTATTGTTTATTATGTATAACTTGCCATTGGCAGTGTAACTTTCCAAATTTTGTATTCTAGGGTGTTTATTTGTCCTTTGAACACTACTATGTAGCTCAGATATCAAGTTTGACAATTTTTTTAATTGAAGTGCTCCACAATGTTAAGCCTATCACTTTAAAGGACAGCTTTGATTTTACTTTAACAGGCATGCTGAGACAAGATATTTTGTCAGTCCTTGTCAACAGGTTAAAAATATTGTTTTAATGTCTGTAATGGATTATTTTGAGGTTAACCAAAGGAAATACATGACTCATGACAAACATCACACACAAGTCACAGACAAGTCTGATATTTTCAAAGGTACTGCAATTATTATGTCCAACAAGAATAAGTTATGCAATATTTAGAACATATTGACTGGCCTTGAGGGGGATGCACATAATCATATTTCCCAAGTTAATATGGTTCTAGTGATGTCAATGAATGGTGCATCTCCCTAAAATAAGAACCAGTCAGTATTTTTATTATTATCCACAGACATGTAGAGCAAACAAAACATTGTATATTATTTTATTGTAATACAATGAGATAATCTGCAAAAAATAACCAGCACCTATTAAAGTTTGATTTAATCACCAATTGGTGTAATTAATCAAAATATAACAAGTTTGATGGCGATTTGACTTGTGCCAGATTTATTTTGTTACTAGTTTCATTGAACGTCAGTTTGGAAGCAATGTAAGACATTGAAATTTGGCGCACCTGTCACTGTAAAGGAAAATGGCAAATTGGAAGTAGTCCTCAATTTAGGACACATTGTTCTCATAATCAAGTATACTGTTTGAAGTTTCTGCTGTGAACATTCTATAGTTATACGTTTCCTCTTTGTTGTACAATTATTATCAGACAATTGGCATAATGGTGAAATTCGCCAGAAGCTTTCTATGGAATCAATTTCTATGAGGGCCAGAAATTAATCCATTACTGGTAATGCTTGTTTCTACTCGAGTAAACAGATTCAAGACAAATCCTTCCACCCTGAATATACACTCTAGCCAGTATATGTTTCTATTCATTTGGTTCTTGAGGCATTTTTGACTTCTCCCAGTTCAGGTCACTGCCCTTTCAAGGTTTGTACAGGTCAGGGAATTTCTGGAAAGACAGGGAATTTAAAAATATTTTTATGCCTCCGCAACGAAGTTGCCGGAGGCATTATGTTTTCGGGTTGTCCATCCGTCCGTCCGTTACCGGTTCTCGTTACCGCGATAACTTAAGACCGGCTGATCGGATTTTGATGTAACTAGGTCCAAGTATGTACCATGGACCAACAATGAACTGATTAGATTTTGGGGTTGAAAGGTCAAAGGTCAAAGGTCACAGGGCCTAAAACATGTCTGATTTGGGCTCGTTGCCACGATAACTTAAGAATGGCTTGTCGGATTTTGATGTAACTTGGGTGAAGTATGCACTATAAGGCAACAATGAACTGATTAGATTTTGGGGTTGAAAGGTCAAAGGTCAAGGTCACAGGGCCTAAAATATGTCTGATTTGGGCTTGTTACCACGATAACTTGAGAATGGCTTGTCGGATTTTGATGAAACTTGGGTGAATGTTGCATTATAGGCACAATGAACTGATTAGATTTTGGGGTGAAGAGGTCAAAGTGCAGCACAGGGCCTAACAATTGAGTTGGGCTCGTTACTATGTACACTTAAGAAGGCTTGTCAATTTTTATGTAATTGGGTTGAAGTATGTGTATAAGGCACAATGAGTGATCAGATTTCTAGGGTTAAAGGTCAAAGGTTCGAAGTGTCACGAGCCATTTTTTTCGTTACACTGACATGAGACGGTTATCGGATATTGATGTATCTTGGGTGAGTAGTTTTATAAGTACCAATGAAGTGTTAGTTTTTGGGGTTGAAGGATGTGAAGGGTCATAAGGTCACGAGGTCCACTACTTCGGTGTCTTACCACGAGTAATTCGAGAACGTTTAGTCGGATATTTGGTGTGAAGTCTGTATGTGTTTGGCGGCACTGATGAATTTGATTGATATTTCAGAGGTTTGTTGAAGTCAAAGGTCACACGACCTGACATTTCAATTTTGGAATAGAACGGGGGTACGAGGCATTACCCACCAGCTGGGGGTGAAGCGAATTCATGCTAGTTTTTTCAGAAGTGTTTAAGTTTGAGATCTGCTTTCATTCATTTATTCATTACTTCTTATTCAGTTTATGTTTCATTTCTAAATATAACAAAATAAAAGGAAAAGCTTGAAATTGATTGATTCAAGAAATAATGATCTGTGTGTGTTTTATCTGCAGGTTTGATGGAGAGTATGAAACAGGCCGACTCCAAGAACTGGTCGCTAGAACCCGAGCAGTTCGCCGACCTGGCCGCCTCCCTGAACCACTTCTTCCAGCAAACGGGAGTGGCCGGCTTCCTCAGCAACAGTCTGGGCAGTGCTTCAGCAAGTAGGTGGAACTGTAAGCAATGTGTGCGGTGGCCACCCCTCCCCCCACGGCAGGGTGGGGAGGGGTGCGTGTGCTGTGTGCAGTATGTCTGTCCTTTCCTCCAGTGGATAACTTTTTTCTCTTCAACGTGAAATTAACCCTTTGCATGACACATTCTTTTGTAGTCAAAAAGGATTTGCAGTATCATAATGATACAAAATTAGTTTTTGTCATGGAATTAACATTATTTATCATGCACACACACACACACACACACACACACACACACTGCACAGATAGCACTGCTGTCGTAACCCATGACAGCAAGGTTTGAGCCAAAAAAAAAGACCTATAATTGTGATTGCATTGTTTAATGGTATATTTGGGACAAAATCTAACCATGTTAGGCAAAAGGTTGATAAAATTAATAATAGATTTTCATAGATAGATTGATTGATTGTGTTTGAAATGGAACATGTTGCAGTGTTCACGGTTAATCCCACTAGCCAATGGCTAGCAAAAATCATGGTGGACAAGCCAAAATCTAAAGTAACTTGTCCGCATGGCTAGCCAAATTATTAATTTATTGTTGCTTGAAACATAAAAAATATTTAGTTTTGGGGCGGCAGGCTTGTCAGAATACTGGCAGACTACCCAAAATTTAAGCTAACTAGTCCGTCTGGCTAGTTAAAAAAGTTAAGCACGACCCCTGTGTTGTTAATTCTAAAACAGACGTAAACTCCCAAAATGCTTTGACATTTGAATCATGTCATTTACCAATGGGGATGGGTCCCAACTATTCCTTCCTGATACAGGTTTTTCTCACTCCATATGCAAAGGTTTGTCTGTATGTTTTGTACATACATAAATCATGGGAATGAGCAAATTTTTAGCATGTAATAACTGAAGGTCACATGGCTTCGTAAAGGTTCATCTGAATTTTTGGGGTCATATTTGTTTCAAAAGAAGATGTATACTCCAAAGGAGAAAAACATGAAATGTTGTGTATGTACAGTGGTTGCAAAATAACTATAAATTCTTTTCATGTAAGACTTAAACGTTTGCGTGGTAAAGTTGTATTACCATCAAAGGTTTTTGGTACAACCATGTATCAGGGGTGTGAGAGTTCAGCTTTTTAGCTGATTTCAGCTATTTTTGTTATCGATTTTCAGCTTATTTTCAGCTTTTTGTGAATTTCCTCTGTACAAAAGTATAAGAGCTTTTGCAAATTCATCTTTTTTCAGCTATTTTTACTTGTGGTCACTCACACCCCTGATGTATGTTGGAAAACTCCACCCACGTTTCAGTCAGAACGGTCTGACCTTCGTCAGGAGAATGAGCCTCATTCTGATGACGGCCAGAGCATTCTGACGGGAATGTGGAGTTTTCCAAAGCATATCGTTGCACCAAAAAATTCTATTTAGTGTGACAGGTTTGGGGTGATACAGGGCTTATAGTGGCTCTTATCCTAGCCTTTAAGGCCATATGTTGTGTTTTTCATCACTTGTACAAAAATGAACACATGACTGACATTCCCTTTATTATTTCCTTCACAACGTTGCACCCTCACAGGTAGCGCCTTCAGCACGAGTCCGCAGAGCAGTATCTCCAACTCGACGGCGGGGGGCGCCGGCTCCGTCATGGGCTCCCCCCAGCTCCTCAGTCCCGACAACAGTCACCCCTCCCTGGGGCTCTCCCCCGGTATGCAACAGACCAACGTCAGCCCCAGGATGATGGCCGCAGTCTCGCCACACATGCAAAGGGTGCCCGTACCCGTGCAGAGGGTGCCGGCGTTCCCGCACGACGAAATCGAAGACACGTTCGACTGGGACAGCATCGCGTAGCAGTCTGCGGTGGTGCAAATAGTGTAGAGCCAATTGTGTATATATCTGTACATATATATAAACAATTTAAGTCTATTTTGGTGGTGTGAGTGTGTGAGTGTGAACGGCATTAGTGCCATACTTCGTAGCGCGCTTTATCTGTTTTCCGTTGTCCCCCTCCCCCACTCATCGGACTCTCATCTCTCAAATCTGAATGTGCACAAAATAATGTCTAGGCAATATTTGTAAACTTCTATCTAAAGTTGCCTTTGTGTCGCAAAATGCTGCACGTGCGTACAGCTCATGGCAAATATAGTGATTTGGGAGGGGGCAGGGAGTCCAAATTTGTACTTAATGAATACTCTATCATTGAAGGCATAGATTTGTAGTTGATACCTTGCACATTGTGTTCTTGATTTGTGCACTGGTATTTCTGTAATTCTCTGTCTCTTTATGAGCCTGAGAGCAGGAAAGGTGTATTTCACTCAAAATATGAAATATTGAAATTTTGAGAAGTAATTAAAAAGAACATGCTGTACTTATTTGCAATGACAAAAAAGTGCCAAAACAGCAGTAACTTGACAAATACAAAAACATTCAAGATCTTTCAGATTAAGAAAGTGCTTCACTTGAAATGCGGTTTAGTTACAATGAAGGTATGATTCGTTCCTGATACAGATGTCAACTGACAGTTGCTTTTAACCTGCTAGCTACTGGAGCCATGTGTGCCATGTATTACATTCATGGGAATTCTAGAATTTCGGAGGGAGCTGGTTACTTGGTGAACAGAAATAGTGTACGATTATCAGGTAGTTGGTCTCAATGTTAACTTGGGACTGTAGTTCAGGGTTTCCAGCTTACCTGGAAATCCCGGAAAATTGTGAAACTGACTTCCCCTTTTTCCAGTCAGGGAGAAGTCAGGGAATCTTAGGAAAGTCCCTGAAATCAGGCAGTTTCGTATGTCCTGTGATCCCACACCTTGTGTCCATACCATGGACACAAGTTGAGAAAGGGATAGGTGAAGCAAGAAATGGGTCAAAATTATGATCCTGGAATTTATAACTTCCATCTGGTAAAAATCCAGGAAAATCAGGGAATTTTGTTTCCATGAAATGCTGGGAACCCTCTTAAATCTGACTCTAGGGTTATCCAACACATTCTTCAGCGATAATTTGCTTTGAAGCCAAAGGGTTAGGGATGGGCAACTCCCTTCTCAAACTATTGCTGCAACAAATGTGGAATAATCTGAAAGATGCATTAAATTTACACATGCTACCAGCTGAAGTTTTGCAGCAAAGGAACATATCAGATGCTCGTTTGTGCTCCTTCATTAACTGGAATTACATAAAACTAAGTTTAATTCTGCTTGAACCTATAACGTAGTGGTCTTTTCCTTCAACTGCATTTTGCACAATTGACTGGGCATAGCCAAACATAGTTGATTTCTGAGAGGACTTCCATTGGATTACTGAATTAGAAAACTATGACTTGTATGTATCAGTGTCTTATCATGTAATGTGTAAACCAGAGAGGTCTATCCTAGATTGTTTTGTAATGTGCAGTTGATTTTAAACTCAGTTCATTGTTGAACTGCAGTGACCTTTGAAAGAAGAATGATGTTACATTATGTCATGTACTCATACAAATAAGTGTCCTTCATACTGCAATGCACAGTAGGTGAATTTTTAAACCAAAAAGTTAATGCAATACTTCCATAGTTTAGTTGGTTTTGACAGTCTCAAAACACAAATAAAGTCAAAACAAATTAAAGTATGTGTAGATTTTGTGTTATTGATTTCATGATGTCACAGCCACTGTCCAATCTGGTCTATTGATGAATGTTTATATTAGTGTTGTATCATTTTGGATTTTCAGAATATTTGTACGGTCTTCTTGTGAAAGAAAATATTATTGTCCAGAAAATACTAGTACCAAATGTTACTACTGTTCAAGGTCAAATATTTTTGCTTCACATCCTTTGCTTATTGGTCAAATATGTGGATTACAATGGAATTACTTCAACTCTTGTCATTATAGCAGCATCTCCTTGCAAGGACAGTAATCATGTTTCTGCATCGAACTGACAGAAAACGGATAGCTGAAACCTAGAAATTTTGAGCCTTCATGGTTGCTCAACGTATTTGATTTAGCATTAGTTTAGATACTTCTCCATACGTGAAATGCGTAGGCCTTCATCAGATCAGATCTTGCGTTTCCCAGGCCATGATGGTAGAACTGCAAAGTAAATGACACGATTCTGAGATTGTGAGACTGCCATCAATTCATTGAATATTATTTGGCTGTAGACAAACGTATCTTGTGTAGTGTATCACAAATCATTCTAATCAAAGTAATTATCGTGAGTAAGATATGTCTAGTGCCTTTTATTTGTGGATGCAACCCGCATTTGGATACCTCAGACAAAAAGATATTTTTGTTTCAAATATGTGTCTGACATCAGTAACCTTTAACTTTGCATCAGTAAGACAGTTTGGTATCATAACCAAGGGTAATTCAACCAGCAGAGGTTTTGCTAATATGAATGTGGGGAAAATAAATGTGAATTAAAGATGAACTGATTTTATTCATCATGTCTTTTCATTTTTCCTGCTTATTTATTTTTTCTTGTTGCAGAAAAACAATATCTTCTTGAATCATGAATACGCAACGATGATTGTCATTTGACTATTTTAAAAGTGGGACTTTAAAAGACTTGACCAAAATGTGAATGAAAACCAGCTTTGAGCCAAATAGGTTACGAGCCCCTGTCATAACCTGTGTTTGTGGGCCTCTGTTCCTGCGTATTAGCATTGATTTTGCATACAGCTAATGTCCAATGCAGTCATGCTGTTTACATCTACTGGAACTTATGTTGATGTGTTAAAAATACTTTACTTTTGATCCATTGAAAGGACGAAGTTGTAAGTTGGAATTTCACATTTGTGCGAAATCGACAATTAAGTTGTAGAATGCTTACAAAGTGTTTCACCAAGTTGTGTGGCTAGATACCAACATTATTTTGCACACACCAACCCACTCAGATCAGAAATTATAGGAAGCAAGGAAGCAAGTACTGTTAAAGTGGAATATTTCGCGGTGTGGAAATTTTCACGCATTTCGTGCTTGCCGATGCTAGCGTGAAAATAAAACATGCAAATGTTCTATTTTAGTTTTTGCCTGACTTGTTCGTTTAGACTTGGTTTGCACAGTGTGTGTATGTGTGGTTAGCTAGTGAGGTAGCTTTGTGCCTCGTGTGGTTGCTTAACCCACTTCAACTGTTTGCGAAATTAAAAACGCACAAAACTTCACCAAACTCTGCCAGCGCTGAAAAATGAATCACATGAAAATATCCACTTTTACAGTAACTAAGGTGAGATTTCTCACAAGTGAGCAATTTGTGTGTGTCATTTGCATTGGCATCAATTTTCCTCAAATTTTGCCTGAAGGCACAGTATGCTTAGGATGTTTTAAAAAAAAACACCAATAACTCAAATTTGAGTGATTTGAAACTTGCATCCTTTTGCCAAAGTAGGGTAGAATAGTGATTTAACCAGTACCACAGTACCACTCTCAGAATAGTATGAACTCTTCAAGAAAAGTTTGGAAATCTAAGTTTGATCAATTATTTGTCCGTGTAAAGGAGTAGTCAAAGCATCCTTGATACCATCAGAAAGATTCACTATGGCCGTGATATTGCTAAGGGCCAACGCACACTATATGATCAGCTACGATCCGATCTTGGCAATAAATCGCAGTAGCATTTAATATGGGCATTTTAACAAATAAAACTTATTTGATTTGGGTTCTGAACAATAATATGAATACTTAAAGATTGTGTCATTGATTTGCACGTCAAAAAACATCTATATGAATGAAATCAGCTGAAATCATATCCAATGTGAAGATAAATATAAATAAACACCTCTCATAGAGACTTGGGGTAAAATATTGAGTTTTGGTGAAAATCAGGACGGTTAAACTTCATCCTTTTTCAAATTGCTCAGGAGCAATTTCAAAAAATCCGCGACGTCAAACGTGCACGTGCCGTTCCAAAATTGTCCGATCAGCCGTTAGCCAATGGTCGCGCGGGGTTAGCCGTTTAAAGCAATCACTGTGCGCTCCGCTGGTCTTGCGACGGTACACAGTAACCGCGATTCGCAGTTTGAGCAAAATTGAAACTCACGGAAAGAACAACATTCTGGTAACATGTCGTTATTAGTTTTTCTCATAAAACAACAAATGCATGACGTATGGATCTCAGACTTTCAACACACCATTTGTAAGTACTAAACTACCGTTTGGTATTGATAATGAAGGGAAGTAATGGACTTGCACATCCCTGACACAATCTTTAAATGGGATTTTGATGTGCTGTCAGCCTTGAACCTAGAGTAAGGGCCAAATTATTTTCAAATCCTAGACAATCGTAGGACTTCTTTCACGTCACTACGATTCGGAGCCGATTTGGCCTCTCCTCTGATGAAAGAGCTTGAAACGGGCCGTATTCTTTATTTTACTATCTGTATGACTATTCAGAACTTTAATGAACAAATTGTGATGTCTTGAAATGTTTATATCAAACGCTATTCCATTTTCTTCCGAAATTGGATCGTAGACCTATCGTGTGTGCGTAGGCCCTAAGACGCCAAGTTAGCGTATTGTTGATAAGACTATCTACACAGGGCTTGTCGATACCATGATGTAGTCTCAGCTGACCTAAGTGATCATTCTTGGTACTGCTTGCCCTGTTACAAACCCTGTCTCAATAATCTTTCAGCTTCCAGGCAATAAAGCCAGTCTGTTTGTGGTCAGTCATTGCAGACCAGAATTGGTGAAAATATTTCAATAAATAAATCATATAAATTCATTAATAGATAAATTCTTATATAGGTAAAGAAATTTATAATTGAATGTATGAAAAGATATATGAATAGATTTCATATAATACATTGTGTAAATAAAAAAAAAATGATTATAGAAATATATGAAAAGACATAAAAGAGTATGTAAATTCAGATAATAAATGAATAATATAAATGAATAAATAAATAAATAAATAAATAAATAAATAATAAATAAATAGATAAATACATGAATCAACAAATGAATTAAATTCATTGGCTTTTTACTTACTAAATCATTTTACACACAAAATGTTATTAAAAATGTTCAGTATGGTAGAGCATTAGATGAAAGAAGGGGGCCACTGTAGCAATAAAAAGGGGGAAAACAGAGAGGAGCGGTGATATATTTACAAGGCCCATGATGGCAGTTTTCAGAAAACAAAATGTCCCAATCTAGAAAGCTGTTTAGGAGTCATTAAATTGTCCTTAAAGTAAAGAAGTTGCCAAAAATAGGCACTTAAAGGGCAGTGACATGATGGGGAGAAATAAAGAACCAAACTGGTTGAAAGATATACAAAATATACACCAGCTGGAGTATATCTCATGGCTGGAAGGATTTATCTCGAATTTGTTCACTTATGGAGAATCAAGCATGAACATGCTGGCACTTTATTTCTCTTGAGCCATGAGAGAAAGTAATCCCAAAGATAGCTACACAACGAATGTGCCTGTCACAAGGAATACTGATGGAAGTTAGTTTAAAACGGGTCAACTTTTGACTACAACATTTTCACTGCCGAATGCTTGCATACTTTTTTGATTTCACAATACTTACCGCAAGTTGAGGACTGTCCCCAATCATATCATTTACCGTTAAAGCCGAAGTTTAGTTTGGGAATTTTTTGTTATTTAAAAGCTTTATTGCCAAGTCATAACCCTGTCAATAATGATTCTGAATGTCTTTAGATTTTTTTTATACTGAATGTTATGAAAATGTGGGGGTGGGGCGGATACCCCGCGACATTTTTTACCTATATTTTACGATTCTAGCATCAAGCAGGTTAATAACCGGTGTTAAATGTAAACTCGAGTTATCTCATGTCTGAAAGAGCAGGTCTGCTCTTTCAGATGCAAGGATATAACTCAGTTAACCTGTCTTCTTTGTTAAGTTTTTTTTTAATTTCATTACTGAAAAATGTCGGGGGCGGGGGACCCCCGACTTTCAGCTTATTTTACATTATAGATTCAAAGCGGTTAAAAAGGTTATTATGAGCTATACCTCATCTGAAAAGAGCAGAGTCTGTCTTTCAGATGAGGTATAACACATGTTAACTTGCTTAACGCCTTTTTAAGCCTTTGATGCTATAATATAAATATAGTTAATATAGTTATTATAGTTATTATATAGAGTTAACAGTATAGTTACATCTGGTTGTGTACATGTACATGTAGTTAATATAGTTATATATATAATTAAAAAAAACTAAACACATTCAGAATCTATTATTGCAGGGTTATGACTTTGGGGCATAAAGCTTTCAAATAACAACAAAGCTCCAAAACTAAACTTGGGCTTTAAACTCAATAAGTCAATAAAATTCCTAATCATTGGAAGCAATACACATGACATACCCATCATTGTATTGGTGTCATCCTATTTTAGTTTCAGTTTTGACCACCTTTGAGAAGTCAATAACAGGAAAGCACGTGAGATCTAACCAAAGGACTTTCATTTTTGATTTGTTATTAACATTCTTTCCAATGGTTTTAGCCAACTTCCATGATTATTTGATATTCAAGCGCAAAACAGCCATGACCATGTTCTGAATATCCTTCCTACTACCATTTCATTCACCATTGGTGTTGTATCCGAGGCCGGCCTCAAGGCCATTTTCTGGTGGCCTCGGTCTTGGTCTCGGTCCGAGTCTCCTGTACAAACCCTATGGTTAAGTTGTGTTTTGGGCCGGCCTCGGTCTCGGAACCTGTGGTCTTGGATACAACACTGGTCACCATATTTGATATACAGGGTTTAGTGAAATGCAGAGCATGTACCCAATAAAAAGTGTCGATAAATGCACAGGAATCATTACCAAATTCAAGTCTTATATCCCTCTCTCAAGGGCGTAGGCTGGGGGGGGGTGCATAATGTACCGCGCCCGG
>JZLH01S0042113.1:29582-47282 GCA_001188425.1 Eucidaris tribuloides
AAGTAACAGATTCTGCTAGAATAACCTGAGATATTTGTTCGTAGTCTCAAACCGGTTTATGAGTTTTTTAGTTGTGTGTTTTGAATGTTATTGTATGTACAATTAAATTCGGCATTTTTATTTATGATTACTGTATGTATAATGTATTGTTTGTTGTCTATGCGTGATTCCATGATTATTATTTGTGTTTGTCTTCGATGTTGGCATTCGATTGGTTGAATACCTAGAACTTACTCAGGAGAGTGTCAGGTCAGCGAGTAGCTAAGATGGTGACTAGATTCCATTTGCAGGTAGGTGTAGCATTACCATTAAGGTATTGGCTAACATTACACAGTTAAAATTGGCGATGATTCCCATGTACCAGTGTTTTGATGGTTCTAAAATGAAGCTGAAAATTGTTTTCAATGTTATTTAGTGCTTTAAAAAGTGTGAAAATCGTTAATTGACCGTTCACTTGCCTTTCTCCATGATTTACTGTGTGTACCTAGGTTATAAAATCGCCCCGATGTTTTTATTGTTATTTATGTTACCTTGCATTGCGGTGTATTTCCAAATTTTGTTATTCTAGGGTGTTTATTTGTCTGTTGACACTACTATGGTAGTCAGTATCAAGTTTGACAATTTTTTCTTGAAGCTACATGTTGCCTATTCTTTTAAAGACGTTTTGATTTTATTTGACGGCATGTGAGACAAGATATTTTGTCAGGCTACATTAGTCACAGGGTAAAATATTGTGTTTATGTCTGTATGGTTATTTTGGGCTTAACTAAAAGGAAATAATGACTCATACATCCACAAAGTCAGTAAGTTCTGATTTTTCAAGGGTACTGCATATTTTGTCACGAGTTAAGTTATGCATATTGTAGACATTTGATGGCTTGAGAGGCGGATGCACATAATATATTTCCCATTAATATGTTCTAGTGAGTGTTCATGATGGTGCATTCCCTAAATAAGAGACAGTAGGTATTTTTATTATTATCACAGGAATGTTGAGCAAAAAACTTTGGTTATGATTTTATTGTAATACATGAGATAATCTGCCAAAAATAACAGCACCGGATTAGTTTGATTTTATCACATTCGGTGTAACATTAATCAAAATAGTACAAGTTTGATGGCTATTTGAGTTGTGCCAGATTTATTTTTTATGTTTCATTTGTAACGTGTTTCAAGGTTTGGAAGCATGTAGCACTTGAAATTTGGGCCCGTCACTGTAAGGAAAATGGCAAATTGGAAGTGTCCTCAATGTTTAGAACATTGTTTTCATAATCAGTATACTGTGTGAGTTTCTGCTGTGAAATTCGTATAGTTATAGTTCTCTTTGTGTACTTTTATAGAAATTGCTATGGTGAATTTGTGTGAGCTTTCTATTTGGAATCATTTTATGAGGGCCCGAATTATTTCTTATGGTAATGCTGTTTTCTCTCGGAGTAACGATTCAGACAATCCTTTCCACTGAATATCATCTGAGCCGTATTATGTTTCTATTCATTTGGGTTCTTGAGGCTTTTTGATTCTCCGTTCAGTATGCCTTTCAGGTTTGTACAGGTCGAGGAATTTCTGGAAGACAGGGAATTTAAATATTTTTATGCTCCGCAACGGAGTTGCCGGGACGGCATTATGTTTTCGTGTTGGTCCATCCGTCGGTCGTTACGGTTCTCGGTTCCGCGGATACTTAGACCGGCTGATCGGATTTTGAGGGGACTGGTCAAGTAGGTACATGGACAACATGAACTGATTAGATTTTGGGGTTGGAAAGGCCAACGTCGCAAGGTACAGGCTAACATTTGTTTTGGCTCGTTGCACGATAAGCTTAGAATGGCTTGTCGGATTTTGATTGTACTGGGTGAAGTATGGCTTAAGGCAACAATATGATTGGGTTTGGTCGGTTGTGAAGTCAAAGTAAGGTACGGGCCTAAAATATGTCTGATTTGGCTTGTTACCACGTAATGAATGACTTGTCGGTTTTGATGAACTTGGGTGAATGTTGCATTATAGGCACAATGAACTGATTAGATTTTGGGGTGAAGAGGTCAAAGTGCAGCACAGGGCCTAACAATTGAGTTGGGCTCGTTACTATGTACACTTAAGAAGGCTTGTCAATTTTTATGTAATTGGGTTGAAGTATGTGTATAAGGCACAATGAGTGATCAGATTTCTAGGGTTAAAGGTCAAAGGTTCGAAGTGTCACGAGCCATTTTTTTCGTTACACTGACATGAGACGGTTATCGGATATTGATGTATCTTGGGTGAGTAGTTTTATAAGTACCAATGAAGTGTTAGTTTTTGGGGTTGAAGGATGTGAAGGGTCATAAGGTCACGAGGTCCACTACTTCGGTGTCTTACCACGAGTAATTCGAGAACGTTTAGTCGGATATTTGGTGTGAAGTCTGTATGTGTTTGGCGGCACTGATGAATTTGATTGATATTTCAGAGGTTTGTTGAAGTCAAAGGTCACACGACCTGACATTTCAATTTTGGAATAGAACGGGGGTACGAGGCATTACCCACCAGCTGGGGGTGAAGCGAATTCATGCTAGTTTTTTCAGAAGTGTTTAAGTTTGAGATCTGCTTTCATTCATTTATTCATTACTTCTTATTCAGTTTATGTTTCATTTCTAAATTAACAATAAAAGGAAAGTTGATTGATTGATTCAAGAAGTAATGATCTGTGTGTTGTTTTATCTGCGGTTGTGGAAGTATGAAAAGGCGACTCAAGAACTGGTCGCTAGAACCCGAGCGTTCGCCGACCTGGCCCCTCCTGAACCATTCTTCCAGCACGGAGTGGCCGGTTCTCAGCGAGAGTTTGGCAGTGCTTCGCAAGTAGGTGGAGCTGTAAGCATGTGTGCGGTTGGCACCCTTCCCCACGGCAGGGTGGGGGTAGGGGTCTGGTGTGCTGTGTGAGTTATGTCTGGTTCCTTTTCTCAGGTGGATATTTTTCTCTTCAACTGAAATTAACCTTTCATGACACATTTTTTGTAGTCAAAGAGATTTGCGTATCATATGATACAAATTATGTTTTTGCATGGACATTACATTATTTAATATGCCACACACACACACAACACACACAACACCACTGCACAGATAGCATGCTGTCGTCCATGAACAGCAGGTTGAGTCAAAAAAAAGACCATAATTGATGATTGATATGTTTGAATGGTTGGATTTGGGACAAAAATCTACATTTTAGGAGATAGGTTGATAAATAATAATGATTTTATATGATTAGATTGATTTTGATTGTGTTTAAATGGAATGTTGCGTGTTTACGGTTAATCCCATGCCAATGGCTAGCAAAAATCATGGTGACAAGCCAAAATTAAAGTAAGCTTGTCGCTATGGCTAGCCACAATTATTATATTTATTGTTGCTTGAAATAAAATATGTGTTTTGGGCGCAGGTTTGTAAGAATACTGGCGACTTCCCAATTTAGTACTAGTCCGTACTGGCCTTGTTAAAAAAGTTAAGCCGAACCCTGTGTTGGTATTCTAAAGACGTAACTCAATGCTTGAATTTTGAATCATGTCATTACAATGTGGACTGGGTTCCAACTGTTCCTTTGTACAGGTTTTTTCTCATCCATATGCAAGGTTTGTACTGGTATGTTTTGTACATTACATAATCATGGGAATGGAAATTTTTAGCATGTTCTATGCAAGGTCACATGGGCTTGTTAAGGTTCATCTGAATTTTGGGGTATTATTTGGTTCAAAGAGATGTGTATCCAAGTGAGAACATGAAATGTTGTGTATGTTACAGTGGTTGCAATCACTATTAAATTCTTTTATGGTAGACTTAACGTATTGCGTGGTAAAAGTTGTTTACATCAAGAGTTTTTGGTACAAGATTGTATCAGGGGTGTAGAGTTCAGCTTTTTAGTGATTTCAGTATTTTTGGTTCGATTTTCGCTTTATTTTCAGCTTTTTTGTTGAATTTCCTCTGTTACAAGTAATAAGGCTTTTGCAATTCATCTTTTCAGGTATTTTTACTTGTGGTTCACTCACACCTGATGATATGTTGGGAAACGCACAGTTCAGTCAGAACGGTTGACCTTCGTCAGGAGAATGAGCCTCATTTCTGTGTGACGGCCGAGCATGTTCGGACGGGCATGTGGAGTTTTCCAAGATATCACATTAATTATCTGGTTCACAAAATTCTATTTAGTGTGACAGGTTTGGGATTGATACAGCTGTATTTGGCTATTATCTAGCCTTAAGGCATTATGCTTGTGTTTTTCTTCATTGTACAAAAATGAAACATGACTGACATTCCCTTTATTATTTCCTTCAAAACTTGTGCACCCTCACAGGTAGCGCTTCCGCCTGAGTCCGCAGAGCAGTATTCCAACTCACGGCGGGGCGCCGGCGCGTCATGGGCTCCCCCGTTCTCAGGTCCCGACACAGTACCCCTCTGGGTCTCCCGGTAATGACCAAACAGACACTGTCGCCCCAGATGATGGGCCGCGGTCTCGCACACATGCAAGGGTGCGTACCCGTGCAGGAGTCCGGCGCCGCCACCCTCCTTCACCGCACGACGAAATCGCAAGACACGTTCGACTGGGACAGCATCGCGTAGCGTTGCGGTGGTGCATAGTGTGAGCATTGTGTATATATGTTCTGTACAGTATTATTACAATTTAGTCTATTTTGGTGGTGTGAGTGTGTGACGTGTGACGGATTATTGCATACTTCCGTTGAGGCGCTTTATCGGTGTTTACGTTTTGTCCCCCTCCCCCACTCATCGGACTGTTCATTCTCAATTGATGTGCACAAATAATGTCTAGGCATATTTGTAAGACTTCTATTCTAAGTTGCCTTTGTGTCGAAATGTGCACGTGCGTACAGCTATGGCAAGATAGTGATTTGGGAGGGGGCAGGAGTCAAATTGTGTACATTAATGGAATATTCTTCATTGAAGGCATTAGTTGTAGTTGATACCCTTGCACATTGTGTTCTTTGATTTGTGCATGGTATTTTGTACTTCTCTGTCTCTTTATGAGCTGAGAGCAGGAAAGGTGTATTTCACTCGAATAATGGAAATATTGAATTTGAGAAGTAATTAAAGACATGCTGTACTTATTTTGACGATGACAAAAGAGTGCAAACAGCATAATGGACAATACAACTTCAAGTCTTTCAGTTAAGAAAGTGACTGTTCACTTGAATGCGGGTTTAGTTACAATGAGGTGATTGATTCGTTTCCTGATCAGATGTGAACTGACAGTTGCGTTTAACCTGTAGCTACGGAGCCATGTGTGCATGTATATTCATGGAATTCTTAGATTTTCGGAGGAGAGCTGGTTACTTGTTGAACAAATAGTGTACATTTATCAGCGTAGTTGTTCAATGTTAACTTTGGGGACTGGTAGTTCAGGGTTTCAGCTTACCTGGATCCCGGAAAATGTGATGATTCCTTTTCCAGTCAGGAGAAGTCAGGGATCTTAGGAAAGTCCCTGAAATCAGCGAGTTATCGGATGTCTGTGCATCCACACCTTGTGTCCATACCTGGACAGTTGAGAAAGGTAGAGTGAAGCAAGAATGGTGCAGAAATTATGATCCTTGGGATTTATAATTCTTTCTGGTAAAAGTCCCAGGAACATCGGGATTTTGTTTTCCATGAATTGCTGGGAACCCGCTTAAAGTGCTCTGTAGGGTTAATCACACATTATCAGCGATATTTGCTTTGAGCAAGGGTAGGGATGGGCAACTCCTTTCAAACTATTGCTGCCAACAAATGTGGAATAATCTGAAGATGCATTAATTTACACATTGTACAGCTGAAGTTTTGCAGAAGGGAACTTTCGTGCTCGTTTGTGCTCCTTCATTACTGGAATTACATAAAACTAAGTTTAATTCTGCTTGAACGTATGAGTTAGTTGGTTTTTCGCTTCACTGCATTTTGCCACATTGACTGCGGCATAGCAAAATAGGTTGATTCGAGAGGATTCCTTGTTCTTAAGTTAGAAAACTTGACTTGTATGTATCAGTGTTTATATGTTAATGTGTAAACCAGAGAGGGCTATCTAGAATTGTTTGTGTAATGTGCAGTTGTTTTTAACTAGTTCCTTGTGGACTGCAGTGACCTTTTTGAAGAAGAATGATGTTAATTATGTATGTACTATAAAATAAGTGTCTTTATTGCATATGGCACAGTAGCGTGAATTTTTTAACAAAGTTATGCATACTTCCTAGTTTAGTTGGTTTGTGCAGTCTCAAAACACAAATAAATGTCAAACAAGTTAAGTATGTGTAGATTTTAGTGTTATTGATTTCATGATGTCACAGCCACTGTCCAAGCTTGGTCTATTGATGATGTTTATATTAGGTGTTTGTTCATTTTGGATTTTAGAATTTTGTACGGTCTTCTTGTGAAGATATTATTGTCCAGAAAATACTAGTACAAATGTTATATCTGTTCAAGCTGTCAAATGTTTTTGCCTTAACAGTCCTTTGCTTATGTCAAATTGTGGATTACATGTGTTTACTTAATTTTGTCATTGTAGCGAGCATTCTCTTGCTAAGGACAGTAATATGTGTCTGCATCGAATGACAGAAAGGATGCTGAACTAGGAATTTTGGCTTCTGGTTGCTCAGTATTTGATTTAGATTAGTTGTAGATACGTTTCCATACGTGAAATGGTAGGCTTCATCAGATAATCTTGCGTTTATCCCAGGCATGATGGTAGACTGGTCAAAGTAAATGCACGATTTGAGATGATGGACTGCAGTCAATTCATTGATATTATTTTGGCTGTAGCAATACGTGATCTATGTGTGGTGTTATCACAAATCATTCTAATCAAAGTAATTTATCCGGTGTAGTATAGATATGTCTATCGTGCCTTTTATTTGTGGATGGCACCGCCATTTGTGATACCTTAGACAAATGATGATTTTTGTTTCAATATGTGTTGGATATGCAGTACTTTAATTTGCATCAGTTAAGACGTTGGTATCGGTACAAGGGTAATTCAACCAGCCAGAGGTTTTGTATTGAATGTGGGGATATGGTGAATTTAAGGATGAACTGGTATTTATTCATCATGTCGTTTTCATTTTCCTGTTATTTATTTTTTTTGTTGCAGAAACAATATCTTCTGTGATCATGAATACGCACGATGGTTGTCATTTGGATAGTTTTAAAGTGGGACTTGAAAAGACTTGACCAAAATGTGATATGAAAACAGTTTGAGCATAGGTTCGAGCCTGTCTAGGGTTTGTGTGGGCATACTGTTCTGCGTTTAGCGTTGATTTTGATACAGTAATGGCAATGCAGTATGCTCCCTGTTTACATCTTTTACTGGGAAAAACCTTTTATTTTGAATGTGTTAAATACTTATACTTTTGATCATTGAAAGGCGAGTTTGTAGTTGGAGTTACATTGTGCGGAATGATCGACATTAGGTTGTAGGAATGTTCAACAGTGTATTCACCAAGTTTGTTGTGGCTTAGCGATACCAACATTATTTTGCACACCCAACCAGTCAGATCAGAATTATAGGAAGGCAGAAGCAAGTATGTTAAAGTGGAGTATGTTCGTCGGTGTGGAAGTTTTCCGATTTGTGACTTGCCGATGCTAGATCGTGAATAAAACATGCAAATTTGCTATTTTTAGTGTTTTGCCTGACTTGTTCGTTGATTGTTTGCACAGTGTTGTGTATTGTGGTGGTTAGTAGTGAGGTTAGCTTTGTGCCTGTTGTGGATTGCTTAACCCTTAACTTGTTTGCGAAATTAAAACGCACAAAACTTCACAAAACTCTGCCAGCGCTTGGAAAAATGATACATTGAATATCCCTTTTACAGTAACTAGGGGAGATTTCTCAAGCAGTGAGCAATTGTGTGTTGTCATTTGCCTTGGCATCAATTGTCTTAAAATTTTGCCTGAAGGCACAGTTGCTATAGGATGTTTTAAGAAAATCACATACCTCATTGATGTGAGATTTTGAAACTTTGCATCCTTTGCCAATGGAGGTAGATAGTGATTTACCGTCACAGTACCACTCTCAGACCTAGTATGATCTTCATAGAAAAGTTTGAAATCTAAGGTTTGATCAATTTTTATTTGTCCGTGTAAGGGAGTAGTCAAAGCATCTTTGATCCGGATCAGAAAAGAATTCACTATGGCCGGATATTTTGCTAAGCGGCCACGGCATCACTATTGATCAGGCTAACGATCGTTTGGCATAAATGCAGTAGCATTTAATATGGGCTTTTTACAAATAAACTTATTTGATTTGGGTTCTGAACATAATATGAATACTTAAGAGTTTGTCATTGATTTGCACGTCAAAAACATCTATATGAATGAAATCAGCTGAATGCTACTCATGTGAGTAATATAAATAACACCTCTATAGGAGACTTGGGTACTATTGAGTTTGTCGTGAAAATCAGGGCGGTTAATATTCATCCTTTTTCAAGTGTCAGGAGCATTTCAAAAGATCCGCGAGTTCACGTGCACGTGCGTTCAAAATTGTCCGATCAGCCGTTAGCAAATGGTCGCGCCGCGGGTTTAGCCGTTTAAAGCAATCACTTGTGCGCGTCCGCTGGTCTTGCGACGGTAACAGTAACGCGATTCGCCGTTGGAGCAATTGAAAACTCGACGAAGACCAACTTCTGGTACATGTCGTTATTAGGTTTTTTCATAAACAATGCGATGAAGTTAGGATCTCAGTCTTTCAACACACATTTGTAGGTAACTAACTAATCCTGTTTTGGTTTTGATATGAGGGAGTAATGGATTGACATCCCTGCAGCAATCTTTTAATGGATTTTGATGTAGCTGTCGGCTTGAACTGAGGAGTAAGCGGCTTATTTCAAATCCTAGCGAATCGTAGGGACTATTTTCACTTTCGATCGAATTCGGAGCGATTTGGCCTCTTCTCTGATGAAAGAGCTTTGAAACGGGCCGTCTTGCTTTATTTTATATCGTGTCATGATTTCAAGATTTAATGAAGCAGATTTGTGATGTCTTTGAATGTTGGTGATATCAACGCTATTCTTTTTTCTTTCGAAATTGGATCGGTGACCTTCGTGTGGGTGTGCGTAAGGCCTAAGAGGCAAGTTGGGTATTGTTTAGACTATCGTACACAGGGGAATCTTGTCGATACCATGATGTAGTCTCAGCTGACCTAAGTGATCTTCTTGGTACACTGCTTGACCTGCGTTACAACAACCTGTTCTCACTATCTGTCAGCTTCAGGCAATAAAGCCAGTTGTTTTGTGGTCAGTCATTGCAGACCAGAATTGTGCAATATTTCAATAATAAGCATATAAATTCATTATAGATACATTTTATAGTAGGTAAGAAATTTATAAGTGAATGTGATGAAAAAGATTATGAATAGTTTCATATAATACATTGTTGTAAATAAAAAAAAATGATTATAGAAATATATGAAGACATAATAAGTATGTTAATTCAGATTTTAATAATGAATATATAATTGAATAATAATTAAATAATAAGTTAAATAATTATAAATAATAGATAAATACATGAATCAACAATGGATTCAAAATTATTGGCTTTTACTTACTAAAGTCTTTACACAAAATGTTATTAAATGTTAGTGATGGTAGTAGCATTAGATGAAGAAGGGGGCGCCTGCTAAGCATAAAAGGGGTGAAAACAGAGAGGACGGTGATATATTTACAGGCCAGGATGGCAGTTTTCAGAACCATGTCCCAATCTAGCAAGCTGTTTAGGAGGCATTAATTTGCTCTTAAAGTAAAGAAGTTGCCAAAATAGGACTTAAAAGGGGCAGTGACATGATGGGGAGAAATAAAAACCAAACTGGTGTTGAAAGATATACAAAAATATACACAGCTGGCAGTAGATTCTCATGCTGAGAAGGATTTATCTCGAATATTGTTCACTTATGGAGATCAGCATGACATGCTGGCCTTTATTTCTCTTGAGCCATGAGAGCAATTAATCAAAGATAGGCTACCGAATGTGACTTCATGCAAGGAAAATAACTGATGGAGTTAGTTTAAAACGGCTGTCAATTGTTGACTACAACATTTCACTGACGAATTGCTTGCTACTTTTTTGATTTCCAAATACTTACCGCAAGTTGGGACTGTCCCATCTAAGATTTACGATTAAGCCGAAGTTAGTTAGGAATTTTTTGTTATTAAAAGCTTTATTGCCAAGTCATAACCTGTCAATAATGATCTGAATGTCTTTAGATTTTTTTTATATGAAGTTATGAAATGTGCGGGTGGTGGGGTACCCCGCGACTTTTTTACCTATATTTTACATTAGATCAAGAGGTTAATAACCGGTGTTAATGTAAATCGTACGAGTTATCTCGATGTCTGAAGAGCAGGTCTGCTCTTTCAGATGAGGTATATAACTCAGTTAACCTGTCTTTTTGTCTAAGTTTTTTTTTAATTATTACTGAAAATGTCGGGGGGGGGGACCCCGACTTTCAGTTATTTTCTTATAGATTCAAAGGGTTAAAAAGGATTATTTATGAGTATTACCTCATTGAAAGAGCAGAGTTCTGTCTTTCAGATGAGGTATAACACATGCTTACTCTTAAAGCCTTTTTTAAGCCTTTGATGGCTATAATATAAATATATGTTAAATATAGTTATTTGATAGTTATTATATAAAGTTAACAGATATAGTTACATCTGGTTGTGTACTATGTAGCATGTATGTTAATATAGTTATATATATATTAAAAAAAATAACGACAGTTCAGAATCTATTATTGCAGGTGTATGACTTTGGGATAAAGCTTTCAAAATAACAAGCAAGCTCCAAAACTAACTTGGCTTTGTAAACTCAATAAGTCATAAAAATTCCTAAGCATTGGAAGCAATACACAGGATGAATACCGCATCATTGTATTGTGTCATCCTATTTAGTTTCAGTTTTGACCACTCCTTTGAGAAGTCAATAGACAGGAATAAGAGTCGTGAGATCTAAGCATAAGGACTTTCATTTTTGATTTGTTATTAACATTCTTTTCAATGGTTTTAGCAATTCCACTGATTATTTGATATTCTAGCGCAAAAAACAGCCAATGACATGTTTCTGAATATCCTTGCCTACTACCATATCATTCCACATTGGTGTTGTATCTCGAGGCCGGGCCCTCAAAAGGCATTTTCTGGTGCCTTCGGTCTTGGTCTCTCGCGGCGAGTCTCCTGTACAAACACTATGGTTAAGTTGTGTTTTTGGGCCGGCTCAGGTCTCGTGACCTGTGGTCTTGGATACAACACTGGTCTACCATATTTGATATACAAGAGCGTTTAGTGAATGCAGAGCATGTACCAATAAAATGTCGATTAAATGCACAGGATATCATGTACCAAATTCAAAGTCTATTCCCCTCTCTCAAGGGCGTAGGCTGGGCGGGGGGGTGATAATGTACACCCCCCCCGCCCCCCCCCCCCCCCACCCCGCCCCCCCCCCCCCCCCCCCCCCCCCCCGCAGGCCATAGGATCTGCACTATAGCTCTAATAGCAAAAAAGAAATTTGCACCACCTTTTTTTGCTTTCAACGCCTGATTTTCTCAACTTAAGTTCCACCTTCCTAAGATGTGCACCTCCCTGTTCCACCTCCCCAAGATGTGCACCTCCCCATGCCCAAACCAGCCTACGCCCTTGTCTCTATGTAGAGTTCCTTCATGAATGCCCATTTTATTGTGAGATGTCCAATTATTCTACGCATAACAATTCCAATCAAAAATGAAACCAGACTTTCACAAGAACTTTCACAAGAACAGGGTAATAAATAAAAGCGCAGCAATAAATGCGGTATAGAGCATTGTGCTGTACATATTCCTTTTCTTTGAATTTTGAATGACCTTCAAAGCGTAGTGTTAACCCATAGGTTACCGGATATTGGAAAGAAATTTGCCACTCTATGGGAACTGCAGAATCTCAGATGCAAAGGGTTCTCTCTGAAATGATACTAATGAAATTGTGACTGGACCTACAAAATCAATTAGGCTTTCAAAAGATTTACTGTGGAATAAAGAGTACTTGATTTTGATATTGATTCTGTTGTCTATGAGAGGGAAAATTTATTGGCACATGCTGTACATATCGTACATCTGAAACGTTTATGATCGTCAAAAGTGTTGCTGTATATTTCATTCTTCCATGTATACATTCTGTAAATACATCCAGAGGCTTAACAGTTCCCGGAATGTAGGAACAAAATTGTTACGCTTGTATGAAACAAAAACAGTCTAATGCCATTTTGTTACAAATTGCGCATACTAAAGTCTCTCTATGTCACATTTTATCATGCATTCTATATTTCTTTGTTGCTATCATTCTAAAGTTTGAAGTTTATACTGTTTGAAGTTCAAACCATTTATCAACATTGTTGTAAATTGTGGAGATGGTAGTTGGAATTTTTGATTGTTGTGTTCTTGAATTAAGTAAATGGAGTACTTCACTTGACTCAATTTAATTGCAATAATGTGTATAATTACAAGAAAAATAATCAATTTTGATATTTCTTTTGTACAAGGGATGGTTTTTGAAAGGAAGTTTGTGTACATTTGTAATGTATTTTCTGGGTGACTCTGTTTTCTGGCATTTTTACTTTGGGATTGTAAGATGTGTTGCTGTTTTCATTCAATTTACTAAGAATGTTCTTTTGAGCTGTCTTTCTCCACCTCTTGTTTTTCAAGGAACTCTTTGTTCAGTCAAAAATAGCAATTATCTGTTATATGAAAAGAAAGCTTCAATAATAAGTGGGAAGGCTTTTTAAATTGAGAAGTAATGTTTCAGCTTGGCTTTGCAGGCAGGAGCATCATAGGACTTTTTTTCAGGGAAGTGGGGGGGGGGGGTTTGCGAAATTAAATATTGGACTATTAAAAGGAAAGGCCATAGATTTCAATACTTGCTGACAAAGTGTGAACATTTGTTACAGTTCGTTAAAATTGGGACTTGCTGTTTCCCAAAAATTGCAAGTGCTAGACTTGATATGATTGTTGTAGTTAACAGAGTTTGTACGTGTGGAGCAAGATGCTGAAAAACAGAGAGGCTTATGAGCAGTAGATCAGTAATTTTGATATGTGACTTTTCACTGTAAAATGACCAGAAAGTATACAAAAAAATATCAATAGAATTTTTATTACAAGTCCACCAGTAGCAGCAGTGACTTCGTACTTGAGCCCATGCCTGGACCTGAGCCTGAAACTGTAGTCCATGATGGTCATAGTATGCTTTAGAATGACATGTTATGTCATTTATGGATAAAGCAAATCCGTTTGAATAATGACCAAAAGTCAAGACCCCTAAGACAAGGGAAAAGGTGTTTTCTTTTAACGAATTGTTCAGAATAAACAGACTTTTAACATACTGTATTTGTGTTGACCCATTGGATACAAGTTGATTTCAATATAACACCCATATTCCATAGACCCCGGCCCGAGATGGTCATTCTTAGAGTCTTCAATGGGTTAAAATATAAGGTCATTTTAAATCAGAGCAAGAAAATCTTTTAATTTTTTTCTGAACCTAGGTGCTGGATGAATTTATGAACTTGAAGAAAATTGAAAAAGACCCCCACAAATTGAATTTTCCGTCCCATTTTGTATTTGCATGGCTACTACTTGTGTCAAACCATAATTTCAACTTACTGGTCTGTTTGTGTTGATGAGTTGCATACATATTGTTCACCATGTGATGGTCTCTCTGTGGTAGTACATTATTATATAGGTTAGTGTTTGGTAAGGCCTCTACGTATCTGTCTTCATGTAGTACTGATTTGTATGCAGTTCTACTATATTTTTTCTCCATTTTGTAGGGACAGTAATTTTCCGTTTACCAGTAAATTGAAACAGAAAATCCGGTTTGGTTCTCTACTTTTCATGTGAAAATTCATGGAATTCACCTTTGCAAAACGGAATTCATATTTTTGCTGCGTATATTTTCTATGACAAAACAGAATTTCCATTTTTAGATCAAGTTGAAATGGAATTACAGGTTTTCAGAAACGGAAAAGACCGTTGTTTGTAAAGGAAAGTCACTGTCTCTAAGTTTGTGAATGAGCCAAAGGCTTGACTGCCACTGTAAGCACTCTGCAAGTAGCAATTTGCACAAATGATTTTATGTAGTTAGCTTTTGAAAGGAAATTACAATTTAGCGATCAATGCCTACAAATTGTAGGATACTGTTGCGTAGAGTAGAATTGCATGAAAATTCACATTGAAAGATAAACTCGAGCACCACTGTCCGGTCTTGAAGGGCTATGCAAGATGTACAAATCTGAAAATTCAGAGCACTTGACTGGAGGCCGGCAAGACCAAAGGAGCACAAGACCGAAGGACCACAATATTGAAGGAATGCAAGACTGATAGTGTGCCTGAATTAATCATGCATTTGTACAATGCACACACACACACACACACACATACACACACACACAGTCTAGCAGATGTCCCATCGTCCTTTCGTCTTTCAGGTCTTCAGTCTCGTTAATCTTTGGTCTTGCAGGTTTCCATCTCCTAGACTTTCAGCCTTGCAGGTCTTTGGTGTCGCAGGCATTTGCGGTTCTTCGTTCTCATGGACCTTCAGTCTTTTGGTCTTCAGTCTTATGGAGCTTCGGTCTTGGGGCCTTCGGTCTTGGGACCTTCGGTCTTGGGACTTTTGGTCTTAGGACCTTCGGTCTTGCAGGTCTTTAGTCTCATAGACCTCCGATCTTGCGGGTCTTTGATCTCATGGACCATTTCATTTTGTAAGAGTTTGGTCTTGTTGGTCCTCGGTCAACTCGGTTGTTACCCAGATCTGAGACAAGACAGCTATGCATACCGATAATGAACTTGATCACCAGTCAGGTCTACTGTCAAGTGATATAAATATAGGCACCAATGTTTCCCACAATGCAATGTAAACAGCCTTGGTTTGTGTGGTAGAATATGGCATTCATTTTCGTTTTGGTGTCTGTACACCATGGCACTGCACTATATTCCTAAATATGTGCCTGCATTTTAAGATGAGTTCTTAACCTCTCTATGATTGAATTGTTTGATAGTGGGCCTTTAATTACGCTAGAGAGAAGTTGATACAAGTTGATACATCGTTGGTCTTTAATGAGAAGGATACCTCTAAACCCTTTTGAAGGAAAAGGTCATTAACCCTGTTCAAACTCTATGGCTGTATACTGGAAAGCGGACTAACATAGTCCTCTCACTGACTCTGGAATGTTATTCACCTGTTCTATGGAATGGCAAGTGCTGACAATTCATTTCGTGTTTAATTATTACAATTTTTTAGTAAAGTGAAAAAATAGCACCAAATATGTATTTAAAAATGAAAATTCCAATTTTTTTCAATGAAAAGTTACATAGTTATTAGTTATTTCTTACAATTTGAGGTGCCAAACATGTAATAAGAATGAATTGGTGTTCCATAGAACAGGTCACTAACATCCCAGAGTTGGTCAGGCGACAAAGTTAGTCTCTGAGAATACCAGCGATTGGCATTTGCACTCTTTTCCTTCTTATGGGTGTAGAGTTAGTGTTCTTCTCATTAATCAACAACATACAAGATTTTGACAGATTTTGAGAGTTGGCTTTTGTACTTTCAAGGCACTGGCACTTAAAGGAACTGGTATTTAGATGCATTTGGTTTTTTTAGCTGTAAATTAGTTGTCATCGAGTATGTGCCATCAATATGCTGAATACTTCAGTTTGATTTTTTTTTTTTAAAAGCAAAGTTTGTACAATATCAGGAAATATATGATGCCTCAATGATCTTGGTATACTTAAAGTGTACATAAATGAAAAAATTGCAATAAATCACTACATGTATGTGTATTTAGCATGTTCAGGGATATTTCCTGATATTTTTTTATAAATTATTTTGGACTCTTCTATAGTCTAGTTTAGGTATAAATATAAATATATATATATATATTACAAATCAGTATATGTACATAAATATAGTTGTTTTTTCTTCCTAATCCCTTTTGTATATCTAAAGTGTTACAGAGTAAAATATCCATCTGTATATACATATAACATTTTTTATGTACATTGTATTATAATGGATTGACTCTAATGAATGCTGTGAATTTGTTAAAACTGTTATTTTTTTGCTAGAGGTAATAAAGCTCCCGAGTTAAACACTACTACTTGTGTGAATTTATGCGTTATTTCTTGTGAAACATTAATTTTGTTTAGATTTGATTTCTATATAACGCACATTCTCAATCAACCCCAGCTGGAGATATCTCATACTTGGTCTCCAATGCGTTAAAGGTAAATGACATGATTGGGGGTAGTCCTCAACTTGGGCTGAAACTCCTATGTTTATGCTTGATTCTCCTTAAGTAAACAAATTACAGACAAATCCTTCCAGGTGGGAGATCCACTCCTGCTAGTGTATAGTTGGTATATATTTCAACTCATTTGGTTCTTGAGGCATTTTCAAGTGTTCCCAATCAAGTCACTAACCTTTAAAGTAAACATGAAATACTGTATATGCTGAATATTTTGCGATGGGTTTATTTTTGTGATGGGTTTATTTCCGCAAATGTTGCCACTAAACAATGGACATTTTCACTTCCTGATATACCTGTACAATGTCGGTGCAAATGCAGTAAAACGGTTAAAATTTAACTCTTGTGAATTTCCTGACTTGAGGCAAAAACAAGAAAATTATGTACGCAAAATATGTCGCATATACAGTATATGATGTACCCATGGATGTAAACAGGTGGGGGAACAGAGGGAATGTGCCCCCTTCTTAAATGGGGTGGAGTTGGGGGGGGGGTCATATGTGTCCCTTCCACTTTGGGACATCGGAAAGATGCAAAGTACCTTCTTCACAAATTTGTAGTTCTGTATTTGATCGGTTAACTGTATATAAAATTATAGTTAATATGACAAAATCATTTTGATATTATCCTATCAATTTGATTTTTTCAGACACAAATTTTTTATCAAGTCCCTATCGTAAACCACCTCCCACACCCCTCCCTGGTCCGTCGCCATGGAGCCTTGGTGGTCTGTCACCCCCCCCCATCCCCTTCACTTTTGAAAAGCTGTTGACACTCTTGAATATGTCATGTTTCTTGTATTTGAAACTTGGAACTGATCCAAGATTACAGGTGGGGGGGGGGAGGGGGGGACCGTAGTTGCTGACTAGTTTTATTGAAGATATCTGACAATCAACCCTGCCCCCTCAAAACAAAAACAAAACACACACACACACACACACACACATACCGACAAGAACTACATTGTGGGGGTGTTCCTGTATGTGCAGTGTGGGTGTTCCATAAAAGGTATAAAACACATTGTGAGTGTATGATTTTAACCCCCACAATGCCGAAATACGCCCACAATGTAACCTCATACTTAAACATACACCTGCAATGTACCTCCTGTATGTCCACAACATACAATAGACACACAACACACAAAAGACACACAACGTCATTATGGGAGTAAAAAAAACGGTTCACTTTAGCACGCCCGCTGTGTTTTTTTAAACCGTTTTAAAATGTTTCATTCTGGGGGTACCCCCACAATGCCAAAATAAGCCCACAATGTAACCTCATACTTAAACATACACCCACAATGTACCTCCTGCACACTCACACACACACACACACACACACACACGCATACACACGCACACACACGCACACACACACACACACACACACACACACACACACACACACACACACACACACACACACACACACACA
>JZLH01S0042126.1:0-11752 GCA_001188425.1 Eucidaris tribuloides
CAAAATATTGATTTGGCGTCATTGGTTAATGATACATATGGTTATGATGCGCGAAAACACCTATTTGTGTCCCAATGGAATTGTCTTCATATTCCACGGATCAAAGTTGATTATTAAAAGGTTTTTGTCTGTGACCTTTGTAGAGTGTGAAAGGTCAATGACCTCAAAATATCAGAATATTGATATTTGGCATTTGGTTAATGATAAAGTTGATTATGACGTACATGCATTAAGCAAGCATCTGTGCTACAATGGAATTGTTTTCATATTCCACAGCTCATTATTGATTTTTAATAGGATTATACCGTTGACCTCTCATAACCTTGAAAGGTCAATGACCTCAGAATATCAGAATATTGATATTTTGCGTCATTTGGTTAATGATTGAATTGATTATGATGTACATGCTTTAAGCGTGCATTTGTGTCAACAATGGATTTATCTTCATATTGCACTGAGCGTTGATAATTATGAACTGGCTTCTGCCTTTGAACTCTGATGACCGTGAAAGGTCAATGACCTCAAAATGTTATAGTATTGATATTAGATGGATAGTTCATGGTCAACTATTTATCATATATGACCATGCATTTATTAAAATTGTCTACTGTTTCTACAGATCATTGGTCAATATCCTTAGATTTCTTGCTATGGCAATGAGAGGTCAATGACCTTAAAATATCAAGATATTGACATTTGGCTTGATTGGCTCAATGGTAAACTGTTAATATTGTTGAAATCATGCATCTGTCAAGTTAAAGTGTCAAAACATATTCCACAGAACATTAGTTCATAGTAAAAGGTCTCTGTGTGAGGTTAATGACTTCAGAAAAACAAGGGCTTCACGTTGATGTCGGTGACCTCAAATCTTAAATTGAAATTTGCACAAAATCGTGTTGTAAGATAATCTGTGCAACATTATCCAATCATATCTTAATAAAATCTGTACGCTTATAGATTAGAGATTGAGGTCAGTGACCTCAGACACGTAAAGAGTACATGACAATGAATATAAAACATGTGCATTATGTGTATTGATGCCTAAATGTAAAGGTTTCTGATTGCATCTAACAGTCTCCCAAACATTCTCATAATGCAGAGCACTTGGGTGCAGGCTTGGTGCACTTGCAGAAGCCAGTACATCCAATGTTCCAGCTGCAGTTGATCAGTTCGTGACAAGATTTTGATGCCTCTGGTAGGGTTATCCAAGAGGCTGCCACCCAGAGGTTTCCCTGTTCCAACCCCAGTCAGATGAACTAGGTTGATGAAGAAACCGCGCTAGAGTATGGTTCCAGCAATTGGCCTGCAGACATGCAGGCTTGATGTGCTGCTGGAAAGCAGCCGGCATTGGAGGAATGTTACATAGAGTCCTAGACTTGTGTGCAAAGAGCTGCTTCCTGGCATCGTTTACTTGTGTTAATGGTACGGTCATACATCAGCACAAAAGGTGCTCCAGAAGTGATATTGACTCTTTACTGATATCACTTGGCATACATAAGAGTTTTTCAAAGTCATCTGTCACCGCTGGGAACATTTTCCATATTTCCCAGCCAGTATTCTTCCCTCTACCAGCGAAAGATGAGAGAGTGTCACACCCTGTGAGGGCATGAAAGAGGGGGAGGGAGTAGTATGTTGTCTTGGGTTTGTAGCACCAACCAGTTCACGCACATGAAAGCTGGATCCAGTACCAAGATGCTATCCAAACTTCATCAGGTTTCATCAAGAAGCTATAGCCGGCACCATAACATCAATATTATACAGTGCATATGGCCACCTTTTTGATCCTGAAGAGTTTAGTTTTGTTTCTAGTCTACGCAAAGAAATCCCTTTTGCTTCTTTGGCATGAAGGTAGAATTCTTCAAGTTACTCTCACTAGATACAATATGTCTTCCAATCGCTGATGACAAAGAAATGTATGTAGAATATATGTAGAACTGGGGGTCCTCTGCTCTTCTGCCTTGTCAGACTTGACCAGTCTACCCTCATGTTCACACGAGGAGGCAGACAAACACATGCATCTACTTGTGGCAGATGTGGTGCAGAAGGGTATCAAGAAGGTGGCCATACGCACTGTGGATACTGATGTTGTGGTACTGCTGTAGCTGCTTTCATCAACATATGTCCTGATAAGCATTGGATAGCCCTTGGTACTGGATCCAGTTTTCGGTACTACATGTACTCTCTCCATCTTACATGGTCTCACAGGGTGCTCTAGGGGGCTCCAGCAGTGACATTGAGTTGACTCGTCACTGGCACCACTTTGCATACGCAAAAGTTCTTCAAAAGCATCTATCACCTTTGGAAATACTTTCCTTATCTCCCAGCCAGCTTGCTTCCCTCTACCAGCGGTCATTTGCTGGTGGAGGGAAGAATACTGCTTTGGAGATATGTAAAGTATTCCCAGAGGTGACATATGTCTTCGAAGAACTCTTACGTATGCCAAATGATGTCAGTGAAGATTCAATGTCACTGCTGTTGTGCTGATGTATGACCGTACCAGTAACATCATGGAATTGAATGATGCCAGGAATTAGCAGCTCTTCACACAAAAGTCTACGGCTTTATGGAACATTCCCCCAATACAGGCTGCACTTCGGCAGCACATCAAGCGTGCATGTCTGCAGGCCAATACTGGAAACAGACTCTGCACCTGAATCCTGACCAACCTAGCACATCTGACTGGGGCTGGACCAAGGAAACCTCTTGGTGGCAGCTTTTTTTTATGACAATCCTGCTGGAAGCATCAAAATCGAACTGATCCACTACAGCTGCAGGAAGAAGTGTACTGGCTGCTGCAAGTGCATTGCCCTATGTGCATGTTTGGGAGATTGTTAGATCCAATCAGATACCTGTACATTTACGGGCTGGGTGTTTTTTTTGCAAGCCTACACTTCAACATTGAGCAAATACACTGGTGTATGGAAGAACATCCTATTTAGGAACCTTCAGCAAAGTGAAGGAGTTAGAAATGCAGTTTTAAAGGAATTATAGCAAATGTTTGACTTTGATTTGATTTTTTGTCTCCAGTGACAAAGATTCTCCTAGAGCGTGCATGCATGTCTCTTATTACCTCCATGGGCATTAACTCCTTGGTACACGTACACGTACCTTGCATTCCTTTTCAGCACCTGACACATGCCAGCACAACCATTCGATATTACATAAGTACTGTGTAATCAACCTGATATACATGTACCAAGTGAGATTTGAAACAGTGTGCCTAGTAGGTACACTACACAATTATTGTTCATTGCATTTTTTTTTCAAAATTCATGTAATTTCTGATCTTCAGATTTCACAGGCAAATGCTTTATACGTAGGGAATTATTTTTTTTTCTGTTGTGGGAGGGTTGCAAATGAGACTCCCTACCTTCAAGCGTTAATATGAATAATACTAGTATACTATAGTAGTGGTATAAACTGTCTTGAGGTCACGGACCTCCCTGTACTCTACACATGCAGACTTTGTTCTGTTAATATTGCACAGATTATCTTACAACATGATTTCGTGCAAATGATATTTGAGATCACTGACATCAGGTGAAGCCCTATATTGACACCTGTTACGTTGCATCAACGGTCTGTGGAATATGTTTTGACACTTTAATTATAACAAATGCATGATTTTTACAATATTAACAGTTTATCATGAAACCAATCAATCTCAAAATCAATATTTTGATGTTTTAAGGTCATTGGCCTATCGCACAGACACCTGTTACGTTGCATTGACGGTCTGTGGAATATGTTTTGACACTTTAATTATAACAAATGCATGATTTTTACAATATTAACAGTTTATCATGAAACCAATCAATCTCAAAATCTATATTTTGATGTTTTAAGGTCATTTGCCTATCACTGTCATAGTTCGATACCTAAGCATATTAACCAATGCTCTGTGGAAACAGTAGACAATTATTTTGTAGCATAAATGCATGATCATATATGATAAATAGTTTACCATGAACGATCCATCTAATATCAATACTATAAAATTTTGAGGTCATTAACCTTTCACGGTCATCAGAGGTCAAAGGCAGAAGCCAGTTCACAATTATCAATACTCAGAGGAATATAAAGATAATTCCATTGTTGACACAAATGCATGCTTAAAGCATGTACATCATAATCAATTCAATAATTAACCAAATAACGCAAAATATCAATATTCTGATATTCTGAGGTCAATGACCTTTTAAGGTTATCAGAGGTCAACGGTAGAATCCTATTATTAATCAATAACGTTCAGCGGAATGTGAAAACAATTTCATTGTAGCACATATGCTTGCCTAATGCATGTACATCATAATCACGTTTATCATTAACCAATGATGCCAAATATCAATATTCTGATATTTTGAGGTCATTGACCTTTCACACTTCTCAGAGGTCAGAGGAAAACCCTTTTGATAATCAATATTGATCTGTGAAATATGAAGACAATTCCACTGTGACACAAATAAGTGTTTTAGCGCATCATAACCATATTTATCATTAACTAATGACGCCTAATCAATATTTTGACATTTTGAGGTCATTGACCTTTCACAATCATCAAAGGTCAAAGGTGAAAGCCTCTTAATAATAACCAATGCTCTCTGGAATGCCAGGGCAACTCCATTGTAACAAAAGTGCATGTTAAGTACCTCACAGCCACGTTTATTGTTACCAAAATGACGCCAAACCTCAACATTTGCTTATTTAAGGTCATTGACCTCTAGAGGTCATCAGAGGTCAAATCTGACTTACTTCCCGATCTTAAAATAAAGCTTATGGCATGTACTAACACTGGTGAAAGTTTCATGCTTTAGTCAAATTTTGCACAATTCTCCTGATTTTGGCTGCTTATCCGCTCTACTATATCACGCTCGGTTCACTCGTAAAGTGGTCGCCTTAAACTCGATGTTGCATCGTAGATCACTCGTAAAACAAGCAATTTTCATGGCGAGTTAGCGCGAGTTCAAGCTCGCGCTAACTCGCCATACTCGAGACTACAACTCGGCTAAGTGGGAACGTAGCTTTAGTTTTCAGCACTGAGATAGTCTAAGCGTTGTATGGTCTGCATGGCTCTGTTACTATTCTTGTAAAGATAAAAACCAGTGGTGTATCCAGTTTTCTACACCTTCGGGAGGAAGAAAATATTGAGGGATGCCGTTCAAATTATTTGAACTTTCAGATGACAAGCATTACAACAACAATAGGCAGAAAAATGTAAAAATACAAAAAACTTATCGCCCTCTGTAGCACAAACTATACTTTTTTGTTGTCTTTTTTTTTTTTGGGGGGGGGGCACGTACTGATGTACCCCTATATTCACTAGATCCCGTTTTGGATTGTTATGTAAACAAGCCTTACATTATAGAGGGTCAGTTTCCGACATAACGTACAATATAGCAGTACTCATATTAAAACGGAACTTTATACCATTAAAGCTGCATATCTGCACGCATGCATTCACAGCTATAGCGCACTTCAATCGCGCAATGCAAACATTTTCTTTTTTGGTAATACTAGGATTTTTTCTTGCGATTATTTACCCATTCATCGCAGAAGCAATAGTGCCAATGCGGCCATGCAATTCATAAAAATACCTTTATTGATACATCGCAAAATGAAAATGGGATTTGGGAATTCCAGATGCGTGACATTAGTCCTAAACTTCCCATTCAAGAATTGTGTCCCACGTGAAATGACATTTTGCTGCATAGTTAAGTTTGTGACTATAATAACACAATTGCAGACACGCAGACACACGCGCAGACATATTACACACACACATACCCCCCACACACACATTCACACACACACACACCCACCACACACACACACACACACACACACACACACACACCACACACACACACTCACACACACACACACACCACACACACACACACACACACACACACACACACACACACACACACACACACACACACACACACACACACACACACACACACACACACACACACACACACACACACACACACATACCAGAGAGATTAAAAAGACCTCTTCCTTGTGCATACGACCACATGCATACACACACGCACACACAGAGACACACAGACCAAGGAGTTACTAAGCGAGCTTGCACAGACACACACACACGTACACAAACACACAAGGATAACAACACACACACCCAATATTCATGCACATGAAACCGCATGCACAATAAATGGGTCGTAGCAGACGCTTTTTTGTCCACACGCGATAATCCACTCTTCACTGCTCAATCACATCGCGTCGCATCGCTATTGTCAACGAAACCTACAAGTGCTGGATTGATTGTTGAGTATTCAAACTGAAGAGAAACTGAGATTAGACTGCAGATAATAATAGCAGGCACCGTTACATTTGTGCTCTGCCTCGAAGAAAAATATAGGCCTACATAGCTTAGAACATTAAACATCCGACATGTCCTGAAATATGAATATACGCACGCACCGTCTTCACGATGCATGAACGAAATGTAGAACTTTTGGTTTTAGATTAATAAAATTCGATATTAGTTCAGATTCAGAACTGCAAAATGTCGATTGGAAAGTAAACACTGACCAGCCAAACAGCTAACATGGGCTTTAAATGAAGGCCCAATTCCCCGTAATTAAATCATCTAAAGCCCAATGAAATTAGCAGCAGACTGAAATATTACTACCCTCGGGCCTTATGGGGATATTTTGTGGTCGACCGTAAGTTCACGGGGTCTTTGTACCGAGTGCTAAGCAAGCCACATCCCTGAACTCATGCACTCGCTGCTCCATCCTTTCCGCAGCGAAACTCGCACAGTATCATCTCGTATTCTAGCTTACGCGGCCATCACTCCGTCTTGAAAATATTCAGTGACAAAATTTTCAGTTTGACTCACTGCTACGTCAAACTGACATCTACTGTTATCGATTTTTGTTCGATGTGCTGCAGTGGGCTACGAGAGAGAGAGGAGGAAAATGCAGAAAAACATAATTTTCCATGACTCACCAGATTGGTTATACAGCACGCGACGACCAAGATGTATTTGAAGCACCATACTATTGCTTCGTCTCCGCAAACACCCATACTTCCAAGATTTCCTTCCCGAAATTTAAGATAAACCGACGTTTTGGGGGTCCCTCCAGATATATATCCGTTCAGATAGCTAGTAGCTTATATCCAAGTATGTGAATATCCACAATATCGGTGGAGGTAGAGAATTAGCAGTGGAATTCTAGGACCGATTTCTCCGTGCGGGCATGACAAGTAATCACCGTGGACCGTACGTGTAGCGGGAATGTTTACAAATGAGAGGCCGGAGCTGTCTGCAACACACTCATGCATGCAGGCGATCGCGTGAAATGTCGTCTGTGGCTCGGCTCTGCATTGACAGCATGCATTCTCACGGGCCTGCGCTCCGGTGCATATACCTTCAAAAGATTGCCCATAAATTAGGTCCATGCAGGTATATGATTTTACCGATGAATCACTTTGAGGAAAAAAATGACAATAAATAACCGGGGATTGCCCTGTTGGTTTAATATTCGTCATTCGTTGGCTAATCAAACAAAGCTAATGACACATCGGTGTGGGCTCAAAGGATAAAAGGTCTGGAGTGAGTAAATTGATCAACTATATGTTTACTAATCTCTTTACGTTCATAATGAAGCGAATACACAGTCGCAGAATGGAAAAGGCCAATCCGGACTCTTACAATAGCTCCTAGCACTGAAACTCTTCTTTAATTCAATATCCTGTAGCGCAAGATATTGAAATTTTAACTTTAATTACAAATGTCTATTGCATATTTTCAAAATGATTCATTTATAATTTTTGATTTCATTTGTTTTTGTTTCTGTAACGTGAAAACATGACTGAGGCTTACATAGGCCTATACTTATTTGAATTAATAACGCAAATATTCCAGGACGTTATGCTTTACGATTATTTTAATAATTTTGCATGATAATTCAGGAATGGACGATATGATTAAACTAATGCCAATTTTAAGAATTCTACATGTTTATCTATCCTTGGTTACTGCCACCTTCATGGTGATAATTATATCATAATGGTATTATATCATATTGATAATAATAATAATAATAATATTATTATTATTATTATCATTATCATCATTATTATTATTATTAGTAGTAGTAGTAGTAGTAGTAGTAGTAGTAGTAGTAGTAGTAGTAGTAGTAGTAGTAGTAGTAGTAGTAGTAGTAGTAGTAGTAGTAGTAGTAGTAGTAGCAGTGTGGTGTTGATATGGTAATGATACTGATGATAATAATAATAATAATAATAATAATAATAATAATAATAATAATAATATAATAATAATAAATAATAATATATAATATTATTCATTATTATATTAATTATTATATTATTATTATCATCATCATCATTATTATTTAATTAATTATTAGTAGTAGGTAGTAGTAGAGTAAGTAGGTATTACATATCATCATATCACATATTATTATTATTATTATCATTATTAATCATTACCAATATCAACACAACCACACTGGCTTACTACTTACACCTTATCTATACTTTCTACACACGTATAAAAGGATAAATAACCATGACAAAGACAGTTATAGTTAAAAGGAACAACAGTACATTCAAATGGCAAGGTTGAATACAGATTATGGACATTTCGTATTGGGTTGTGTGGTGGGTATACCACAATTAATTTGTAAGCTAATTCTCAGACAAACTGTAAATGTTAAGAACAAAATAAAAAATTTTGACTGATCTCAAAGTCCAAACTTCGATGAAAATCACTTGCAGATGTGGTAGGTTTGTTAATAGTCTCTTCCACAGACTGTGAAAAGTTATTGATAAAGTGTGGGAGAATCGTTTAACTACACTGAACGAATGTTGTTCTTGGCTGAAAATAATAAAAAAGGCAAGAACGAATAAATTTCCGGCCAAATTAAAAATTCATATAAAATTGGAAATATTTAATATAAGCACTTTAACCCTAAAAAGCCCAGAGGGGGGGGGCCACAATTGTGCCCCTACCACATTTTCCTTCGCACTCTCCCACAATTATTTGACGAAGATTTCATCAAACTTGGTGACTTTTCCAAAAATTTTATGACGAAATTTTGGCTGTATAATTACAGGTTTACCCGCTTGATATCGTTTTGCCCATTCGGCACCCACATTTTTGATAGGGTCATTGTGTGTCATTTTATTTGATGTTTCATTGTCTTTTTTTCACTACACAAAAGAGTTACTGTCATTGTTTTTTCATTTCTTTTCAAAACTATGTATGAACATTGAAACTTATGTTTTCAATCTATTAAAGCAACATATTCCCAATAAATTTCTTTTGTTTTTTTTCTCTTTGTTTATGGCGCTAAAACAAATGAAGAGACTAAAAAAAAATGAAAATTCATTTATTCTTGTTTTTTCTTATATTTCCCATGTTTATTACTATATTATTGAAGATTTTTGATGTTATCAAAGTGTAATTCTATCAAAAAGGGTCGTACCAGAATTAAAAAAAAAAAATCATTTACCAATGTTATTTTTAAGCTTTTTGGACAACCAAACAGTGCATAGTAATTACGTGGCGATATACGCCACTACATGTAGCACTGTAATGTTAAACTACAAATATGAACACCAACTAGGCAAAGTTTATCTCAAAATACTTATTTTCTACTAAAACATATGTAATTTGTATGAATTATGACAAGTTTACTGCAAAATACTTATTTTCTACCTAAAAATATGTTATTTGTATGATTATTGACAAATATAAATCAATTTGTAAATGCATTCAATGTGATTATAAAGACGAAACTTGAAATACACCCAAACAAAATCCCTTTTTCTATGTATTCCATTAATATTATATGGTAAATAGAGCGCCCCACTGTGGGACCTTGAGAAATTTTAATAATGTGCGCTTTTGTAGAGTTTTAGTTGTTCTATATGTGTGCTAAATTTGAGAGTGATTGGTCCAACAGTAAAGATTTTAGAGAGGGGGGGGGGCACAATGTGCCCCCCCCCTTCGGGCCACGGAGAACCAAAAATAGCTTGGGCTTTTTAGGGTTAAGTGAAATTCACGAAGGTGATCGTGTGAAATGAACAGTATTCTCGTTTACAGGTAGTCTGAATTTCAGACCTCCCCTGCGAAGCAGGGGCCATCCGCGGAGACAGGTTTGGCTGTTGATTCCAGAATAATGGTCTGGCAGCCAGACTAGTTCACAGGGTGAACTACGTAATCATGTCTTTAAAGGAAAATAGCAGGATTGGGAGAACTAAAAAAACAAAAAACAAAACAAAAACAAGAGCCGTAACAACCAAATGAGTTGAAACATATAGTTATACATGTTTACGAAAAAAAAACCTACTAGCTAGAGTGTATTCAAGCTGGAAGGATTTACCATGAATTTGTTGATTTACTTGAGAAGAAACAAGCATTAATTTACCAGTATTGAATTATTCTCTGCTGCCCCAATCCCATAGATAGCTAGAATGATAAATGTATAGGTAAGAATGACTATGAAATTTTCACAGCAGAAAATTTAAACAGTACATTTGATTGTGGCAGCATTGTGTCCAAAATTTAGAATCACTTCCAATTTTGACCTTCCCTTTAACTCTTAAAGGTTAGTGACATGATTGGGAACACTTGAAAATGCCTCAAGAACCAAATGAGTTGAAATATATACCAACTATACACTAGCAGGAGTGGATCTCCCACCTGGGAGGATTTGTCTGTAATTTGTTTACTTAAGGAGAATCAAGCATAAACATAGGAGTATCTTATTTTTTTCCGGGGATGATAAAAATAAGCCCCATAGAGAGCCACACAGCAGGTTTCCGTGTTACGAGTGATATTGACATTGTTTATTTTAGAATGAGTCAACGTTTGACTACAAGATTTTCACAGGAGAATCCTTGCATAGTTTACTTGATTCTAGAGTAGTTTCAGCCCAAGTTGAGGACTACCCCCAATCATGTTATTTACCTTTAATGTGCCAAAGTCGCAGATCTGCACCAAATAATACACATAAAGACCATAGAGGTTAAAATCCTCTGGCATGTTAAGAGTTAATGTTGCAGTGAATTGAGGAATCCCGTACACTCTCCTTGTTATTGAGGTTCTCGAAGAAAAAAGTTGCCATAAGTGTACTAGCAAAGAAAGAATCCATGAAGTACATGATACAAATCAATGGGAGTATGGACTTTGAGACACCAACCAGGGGCAATTTATTATTCTCGCGGAGCCTATGGGCATCTCAGCTCTGGGGATATTTCGGTCAAACAAAAATCTTGCTGGTGTAGGGATACTAGGGATCTCCTGAAACACACGTTTGACTTTAGGTCGCTATCAGTTTCACGAGATGATAAAATCTAGAGAAAAGGTCTGGTATCTTGGGAAGAGGAACGTTATGAGAAATGAAACCAGACATGCCAGATGATGTTTTGGTTTAGATTATTTTGCTCCATGATTATGATGATGGTGGTGGTGGTGGTGGTGGTGGTGATGGTGAATGATGATGATGATGATGATGATGATGTTGATGATGATGATGATGATGATGATGATGAGGATGAGGATGAGGATGGTGATGATGATAATGATGGTAGTGGTGTGGTGGTGATGATGACGATGGTAATGATTTCACCATGATGGTGGACTTGATGGTGATGATGGTAATCATGATCATGATGATGGTGATTGTGATGATGATGATGATGATGATGATGATGATGATGATGATGATGATGATGATGATGA
>JZLH01S0042126.1:11777-25261 GCA_001188425.1 Eucidaris tribuloides
CGGTGATGATTAGTGGTGGAGGTTGGTGGGGTTTTGGGGAATGGTCTGGTGATAATGATGAGTGATTGTGATGATGATGGTGGTGATTGATGAATGGTGGTGGTGGATATTGTGACGAATGAATGCGCTGGCTGTATGATGGGCACTACTACTACTACTACTACAGGGCGTAAGCTTGGGGAGGGCGGGCGGGCACCGTGTCCCCCCATACAATTTGGTGTGCCTCCCCCCCCCCGGCGTGCCCCCTCAAATATTATGAACGGGAGCAAAATAATTTCTGACCTGGGATTTCAGAAAAATACTCACTAATCTAACACTACATACACTACACTACTTACTACTACTACTTACTACTACTTACTACTACACTACTATACTACTTACTACATTCACTACTACTACTACTACTACTACTACTTACTTACTGCCTACTACTACTACTTACTACTATTCGCAAATTAGCGGAAATGGGGTGGCTCGCGCGCTCGCGCTCGCTGATTTCTGACGATGAATGGTGGTTATTGATGGCACTACTACTACTACTTTCAGCGGGCGTAGCTTCGAGGGGGGGGCGGGGAGGCACGTCCCCCCCATAAATTTTCGTGTGCCCTCCCTCCCCGGGCTGCCCCTCAATATTATGACCGGAACAAAATAATTTTGATCTGGGATTTCAGAAAAAAATACTACTACTACTACTACTACTCCACTACTTACTACTACTTACTACTACTACTATCACTACTACTACTTACTATACTTACTTCTACTACTACTACTCTACATACTACTACTACTACATTACTATACTATACTACTACTACTACTCTACTACTATACTACTACTACTTCTACTACTATACTACTACTATTGCAAATTTAGTGAAAGGTCATGTTTTCGGACCAAAAAGTACGGACGTGCATCTTTTCTCCAAAAATAGCCAACAACAGGTGTAATAGTTGGCTGGCCACAGTACTAACCTACTTATAGGGTACGTGTGCTTCAACACGTTTGGCGTGACAACTCATACTAATCAACATAAAATGCTTGAATCATTTGATGAAAAATGGTCAAGTTCGCGATCGCACATCGTCAAATCACACACGATAGATCCCATTACATTTGTGCTAGAACTTAAATGCAACTCGTTCGCGACGTTTTAATAAATGGTATCTAAGGTAACGTCGCAGCTGTTGTACGGTCTCTCAATCCACCAACTACATGTCACAAGTCTTGATATCAATATTTTAGGACATTTTTGTAAATACAGCAGCTGTATAGCTGTACAATAATCCTAATTCGTGAGCGTTTAATGCTAGATACAGGGGCGGTGCCGTTCTTTGAACGCACTGGACATGATAATTTTGAACATTACGTATTTATAAACAAAATAGAACAAAATGGTAGCACTTTGATGTCTGGGAATTATATTGATGTTCAAGTGGTTGAATAAACAGCTACCAATATAAAAGTAAAACAAAAATATTGTGCCACTATTAAAAATCAAGATACAAATGAATGAATATCACCTATATCATTAACATCGAAATTATAGTTTATTTAACGCAATGAAATATATGGGGGAAATGTTTGTGGTAAAACTGATTATTCAGATTTTCGCTATTAAAAAGGCTCTGTCTCTAATGATGATTTGTGAAGTTTCCCCTTTTTAGGGTTTTATTATTTTTTACAGCACACTAGACATTGCTAAACAGTATACTTTTCTCCAGCTTTATTTTCAAATCGTCATATAACCTCGAAAAAAGTTTCAAATGAATAATGTGCCCGACATCCTTCCTTTCATCCACCTGAATTGAATTTATTACATCCGGTTCATATGGTTTTGCATCCGGGTCACATCCGATTCCGTAACTTGATTACCTCGACAGATAACCATTTTTTTGGCAGTTAAGTGCAGTGCACAATTTACCTGCTAACCTTATGAAATACATGAAAAGTAAATAGTGTCTAATTGGTTATACACGTAACGCCGGAAATGATTGTTCACGCGTTCATCCTTCTCATCATACAAGACAAAACAAGATAACAAATCAGTCAGAACCAAACACAAAATACAAAACAAAGCAGCCTTCAAAAGTATAATAACACAAAATAAAACTTCACTCGCTGCAAAAAGTGTGTTTACAAAGTGATAGCAAAGGTGTGTTTCGAAAATGAATATTTAGATTATTGACATTTGATGTTTAAAAATTGCCTTGGACACACGACGTAGCCCCTGAACACATTCTTGCTATGGTATGTTTACAAGTGATAGCAAAGATATGCTTAGAAATTAGAAAAGTGTTAACTTGCTGAATACAGTTTTCTATAACATCATGCAAAACATGGACGGCGGAACGTTTGGAATATACAATAGTTTGGGAGGGCACAGCACTGTTCCCAAACAATGGTTGCCCCTCCAAGTCTATTGTCAATCTGAACAAACACAAAGTCAAAAGAAACAACAATACAACACACAACAAAACAGCTCAAATCAAAGACAAACACAAACTTCCAAAAAAATGCACTTTCTTCTGGTACAGCCGACATAATGAACTGTTTATTCGCATCCCCGCATTGTTTCAATTTAAACGTGAATTGTCATTGAAATTTGCTACGCTGTTTTATCATCAATCAGTTTCTCGAGAAATGGAAATGGGAGCACGTGCCCGCACTTTTACAAGGTCACGATCGCGACTGACAGAGTGACTTTGGGGGTTATTATGGGTTAAAGGTACATGATCTTTTTTGTATCCCTCAAGAAACACAATCAAACGTCACTTTTGCTTCAAGACACTATGTATATAACATTGTGGAAGACCCATTTAAAAAAAATTGTCAAACTTTGCTATCTGACATAATCTGACAGTGTTTGAATGGATAAATAAACACACTAGGACACGTAATAGTCCAGCGGCTAAGCTCCAATTTTTGGCCGAATTGTGCACTTTTTGATAAAAGCAACAAACTTTCCATATGTTTAGTACATGGCAAAAGATTAGATTTAAAAGGGGGAGCCCAGTCCAATTATCCCCCTGGGGCCACAATAGGTCAATGAACTTTTTTTTGCTAAAATTACTATGTGGGTTGAACAAATTGAAGATAGATTTTCAAACAAACCTTCTTTTACCGCAAATATGATTTCATATTAAAGATAATTAAATTTTCTACAAGATAAATCCACATTTAATTGGATATGACGCAATTTTGGGGGTGGTTTTGGGTAAAAAACAAAATGTTTAATAAATTTTTGTGAAACTTTGAATTTACATATATGCATATTTTGCCATTATTTTTAAAAATATTAGCTAAAAAGAATTCAAACTTTCTAAAAAACTGTCTTTAACTATTGTCAATATTGTGTGAAAATTACAAGTAAATTACATTTTTACAGCAAAAGTTGTCATGCTTCAAAGTTCGTAAAGTAGTATCAGCCAGGACGGCATTTTATACGCACAGTTCAAGCAGGCCAGGTATACTATGCAACAATGTGCGTTGGGTTTGCACGTTTGCAGCGCACATTGTGTACATCTCTGCATCGATTCAGAATATAGGTATAATTTATCTGTGGAACCTGGTTTACTCTGTTGATTTTAATTCGATTTTGCCTTGTTTGTGATCCAACACACAGGTACACCTGTGTTGAGTCATTAAAATTACAACATTATACAAACGATAGATGAATAAATTGTAGAGCTGCTAAGCTGGTATAAATTGAGCACTTTTCGATCAAACATTTTCCAGGAATGAAGTATATCACATAAAGAGTTATTTTCCAACCCGGCGTACTTTTTAGATTTGACTCCTGTTGACCCTTAGGGGTCAAAGATCAATTTACTGTAAAATGGTGTATGTGCAGTTGTATTTACAGTCTTGATGGTGACAGCTGAAATAACTTACAATTGATATTCTACATTCTTAGGTCTCTTAACTCTTAACAATCCATTAAATGTGATAAGTGTGATAATGTGCTTTCATTCATTCATTCATTCATTCATTCATTCATTCGTTCATTCATTCATCATTTCCATTCATTTCATTCACTCAACCAGATAAATACAATATTAACAACCAAATTAATCATATAATCATATAATGAAAAAAAAACCACTATTAAATATGGCTTTGGAAAGCCGCTGAAAGATGGATGCTATTGAAATGGGGTAAATCATTTAGACAATTAGAATCATAAGAATGAATTTACATCCTTCAATTTATGGTGGTTGTATGATAAGATACAGTACTTGTAAAATAATTCTGAATTTCAATAATATACAGTCAAGGGAACTCTTACACACACAACATCACGTGTGCACACACAGAGTCCTAATGAACATATAGGTAAAGTAAAAAATGCATGGAAGGAGTTTAAAATAACTAATGCAACTAATAATTCAGTAGTATCTTTTTAGGCAAAGTTTCGGAAATCTATATAGATGGTTTTTTATATAGCAAAATGCAGGTGTAGATGTTACTTGGACTAATGAAATATGATGCTGACGTGGGTAAAGGTATGGGTGTACATTGGAATTAAATGTAAATATGTTACATTATTTTTCAGGGAGAGCTTTTACCTGTACAGAATTTATAAAAATCAATGTATTTAAAATGATTAATTAAAAAAAAGTAGTAAAACCTTCAACTTTTTAAATAAAATGGTACTTGAAGAATGTATATGTAGTTTCATTGTCCTTTCATTGCTTTCTTTTGAAAAAAAATAGTTTCAAGAAATGGGATCTCACATGAGGTAGGATAAAACTACATGTTTTATAAATCATATATAAAACATTTTAATCCCTTTTAGACAGATTTACAATTTCCTTCACGTCACTACTTCATCAGTTTAGGAATTCGTCAAAGGCAATACCAAGAAATTTTCAACCTAGATATTTCTGAGCCGGCATTTTAAATTTGTACCCTTCTGTTCCTTGTTCGGAAAAAAAATATTTGTTGAAAGATTTAGCGATAATTTATTAGATTTAAACCATGTGTGTATATATATATAAACACAACAAAAAAAGTAACTACCCCCCTTTTCAACATACCATAACTTTTTAACAAAACAAGTTTGTGCAAAATAATTTGGCAAGAATATTCCTACACTCATTGACTAACTTCTGTGTGAAAATGTGATTGGTCCGTTGGGTCATGCATGAATGAGCATGCATTAAAGGTGAAAATGCCACTTTTCAAAAGTCACATGAGTCATCTCTTATGCCAAAATAATGGTAAATAATGGCATTTTTTCCTTTATTTATAAAGTGTGCTCACTCAACCATGTCATGGTTACAACCTCTTATGTTCGTACAACACGTAAAGATACATTTTGCTGAAAAAATTCTGATTTGAATTTTTTGCAGTAAACTTAATGGATTTTACAATTTCAAAATCGAGAAAGGGTGAAATTTTTTAATTGCGCTCACCGAAGCGTAAAATATGCAAAAAGGGCCAAAGGACGTATGAGAGGATCAAACGATAGATGATTAACATAAATAGCGATTAATCATTCACCAGAAACCGAATTTGTCAAAATCCTGCATCAAAAACCCCCCAAAATGACCCATGTGACTTTTGAAAAGTTACTTTTTTCCTTTAATATGTGCTCACTCATGCATGACTTGACGGATCAACCACATTTTCTCACAGAATTTAGTCAATTAGTGCAGGAACATCCTTGCCGAATTATTGTGCTCATCACCATTCTTTTTTAAAGTTATAGTATTTTGAAAAAGGGGTAAGTTACTTTTTTGTTGTGTTTATATACCAATTTAATCTCTTCGTTGAATGATGATATTAGAATATGGATATTTTGGTTGGAAATATAGCCACATGCATCAACAGCAAACAGGGAAAGTGGTAAGATTTAAAGAATTTACGATATCAAACAAGGAACTCATTACCACAGGATATTGACATTTTATGTTGATATTGGTTTGCAGTCTTGTAATGAAATGAGGTAAAAGTGCAGCCATTCGCCGCACAAAAATGGAAACGTAAAGTAGGTTTGCTGTGTCAGACTCCCTGTACTGCAGTCAATTCTTTAATTTCGGCATTCTTCTGTTATTGGATTTATGAATTATATCATCTGCATTAGTCTATTTACATTTCACTGTCGCACTGCACGTGGTACTCATTCGTAATGTTTAAAGCACATGGTACGCTGATACAGATGCTCTATGCTGCTCTCTATCGTGCCGTCATTCTTCATACCATGTTTTCATGCTGGTGAATGTTTATGATGTGTGTCATGTATGTGTGTATCGTCCGTGCAAGCGTGGATGTGACTGTGTTGTATGTGTGTGTGCCTTGTGTGTTGTGTGGTGTGTGGTGGGGGTGTGTGTGTTTGTGTGTGTGTGTGTGTGTGTGTGCGCTGTCGTGGGATGTGTGGTGGCCAGTGTGTGTTGCTCGTGACCTGCATGTGTGTGTGCGATGCTCCGCTCCGCCTCCCGCCCCCGCCGTGCTGTCGCTGTGTGCTGATCGTCGGTGCCTCGTGTGTGTGTGTCGTGTTGCTGTGATGCCTGTGCCTGTGGTCGCTGTTGCCGCTGTGCGTGTGTGATGTGTGCGGGCGTTGGGCGCGCTGTGCGTGTGCTTGTGTTAAAGACTAGTACGGTGGATACCCACCTATCATGCACGGTACGACATTCTCATAGCGGGCGCTATTACGAATAATTCAATCTCAGATTCCAATCTGAACCCGAGTCCCTGACAATTTTCCTCGAAATACTAAGTTTCTATCTTTATGGATTTGCTAAAGGCGTTCAATTAAACATTACCCGGAAGCCCACATTAAATTTATGGGTCATGCCAAAAGCAGATTTTATAGTTTTTAGTGGGTGCGTGGTGGAGTGCACGTAATTAATTGGCCTTTACTGTACGCCATATAATTATCACCTTTATTTTGACATTTTCTTAGGGCTACGGATCATCTTCAGTTATTAAATATTTTAATATTCTTCTTCTGTAATATTTTGTATTACAACTATGCAGTCAACTTTCAATTCAAGCCATGGGCCGCAAACACAGGATATATAAGCCAAAAGGAAAATATCTATTAGTATGTCTTATCACATATGAAAGTATGTAGTATGTATGTGTATGTTTGTATGTATGTATTGTATATATGTATGTGTGTATGTATGGTATGATGATGTATGTATTATGTATTGCATTGTATGTATGTTTGTATGTGTATGTATTGCATGTATGTAGTGTGTATCTATCTAGCCTATCGATGCTATCTATCTTCACCCTATCATCTATCTGTTTATCTATCTATCTATCTATCTATCTGATCGTATCGTATCTATTATCCATCATATACTTTGCATAGAGACCAATCATTCATTAGATTAATGCCGTTAACAAAATGTATATTTTTTCGGTGAGTATACACGGCAAATAACTGTGGCCTTTAAACGTTGTTTTTTTTTTTTTGTCTGACAAACCTTCAATCAGAAATCTAATTGAGGAGCAGGCTATGTATCCTAGACTGTATTAGAGGTCCAAGTTCGAAGTGAGCAGATGCTCTGCGAAAAGTGCTCGGACTGGGGAAGTTGAAGAAATGACGAGGGGCAAACAAAGGGTTCAAATTAGAACGACGGAGGTCGTTAAAATTAATATTTTTTAAGGGCTAACAAACACAACACCTCACAATACACACGAGACCACATAACAAATACAGCCGCACACGTAAACCATCACAGCATTTATACAGACACTTACACACATACGTGCACCGGTATACAACACACAGACGCAACAGCTCAATACAACGCCAACATCGCGCAGACGGCTCACCGCACACAAAGACAGAAGATGCGCACGAGTCGACACACGGACCGACTTATGCAACGAACCCACACTCCATATCACGTCCACACACGCATGTCAACACACACGGCACACACACACATAGCACAGCACACATGTATGACGATACCCTACGACAGCACGCAACACAACAACACGCGCGCGACCGCGCCACCACAACCTTACACAGACACACGCACACACACACACACACAACAACCAACATCACACACACAAACACAGCTCCACACACTCACTTCACTCACCAACAGCTACACACACACACACGACACACACACACACAACACACATCACCACACACACACAGCACAGCACACACACACGACAACACAAAACCACAATTCCACCACACACACACACCACACACACACATACACACAACTCACAACGACCTTCTTAGCCTCTCTTCGGCCTTATAAAGATCGCGATCCTTACACGGAACCCTTCCAATGAAAAGTCATCACACCTTCAATATGTCCCACACGGATATGATCGCTCCGAAATATACACCTTAATCTGATTTCCCGACATCTCGAGTCCCTTCCTAATTGCCACGTAAGTAGATGCTCAATCTAGAAGGTTTATTTTGATAAAGCCGCACGGACGCTCAGAGAAAAGAAAAAATCTTCATAATTGGCTATCTTTGAGTAGCCGTAGCGGAGAATAAATACAGTTTATCGTGTAATTTAAAATCATTCCTTTCAGCATATGGGCACTGGGCGCATAGTATATTTTTCAAAGATGCCCTTTTGACTTAATCATCACTGTTTCTACCATTTATTTGCGCAAGAAGTGTGGGAAGACAATGACGATGTTTTTAATTATAATCAATGCATATGAAATAGGGACTATTCGTTGTTAATTATAAAAAGCAACATGATTTGATCAAATAGGCACACTTGTGTAAATATAAGGTCGTTTATCTTTTGGCTTATTTTTAAATGGGGTCTATTGATTTTCTTGACATGTCTGATCGTGAGATGTTTACGCCGGGCTGCAGGACAAATATACACGAGCGCCTACACATCTGCTGTGGTGTGGGTTGTGGATATAAATCATGACCACAAAAGACTGAATGGATTTTCTTACGGGAATCGCGGATGATTAGTCCGTACTCAGATGCCAAACCCCAAGTAAATTTCTCCACAAATCGATTTCCCTTAGGAACAAAGACCGGCCAAGCCCGTCCCTACCTACGGGGATTATGGAGGGTTCTGGCTAGAACACGGTAATTGGGATCAATTACCTCACCTTAAATCTCTAATTTAGAGAAACGCAACCTTTGTACAGACATTCCAAAACTAAGACAAGGTGAGACGAGAAATTTGGGCACGATGCGGCGATGCGCGAGCGTGTATCGATTTGGGAAAGGGGCGTCCAGTCTAAATTTTGATGTTATTCTTGAGTAAGAATGAGATAAGCCACATTTCTTAAATACTTCAAAAGGTGAAACATGATTATTCAAATTGCAAAGTTTTAACGTTAGAGTTGAACCTAGCCAGTTTTGCGCTACTAAGATATTAAGATGTGCATTGACATATTTTCATGCTCAAAAAAAGGCTGCAAAAATAACCATTGGGGTATTGGTTGCTGGGGGGAAATAGTGTGAACAGGAGGACAGGGTAATTTACTCGTGCAAATACATGGTTTAACAGTCTATGAAATATTTTGAAATCCTCTCGTAACGAAAGCTATCTATATATAGATATTTGTGGATTACGCTCTGCTTTACGATAGTTAAAATGAACCATCTAGAAAATGTTCTTTTTATCATTTTGTTCTTAATAAAAAATACTTATATAAGTAAGCATTTTTCCGCCAAAATGACCCTTAAAAAGGGTCGGCGTTTTCGACTCTTCAGCGCGCACACCCCCGTCGAACCAAATCTGAGTATCCCCCCCCCCCCCGGCTCCCTATTCACATTAATATCCAAACTGTTCAGTCAGACAATGTGACTTGTAAGATAATGGATAAAGGCGAAAACTGCCCACTTCAAAATTTTTGTCTAAAACTATTATTTGATCACGATTCAGAGCAGTTGCGATACGCGTGAAAAGCGTCAATGCCACGTAAGCCTGCCATCTAGTACCGGCACTCGACCACTCTCAAACTTAAAATTGTGCAATTCTGTTTATATATCAATTCAATGAATAATTAACCCATATGATAGCAAATTTCAGCATTGCTGTAGTTTGCGCAGTAAGTAAGGCCTCAATGCAGATGAATTAAGTCCCCATACTATATAAATTTGACTTTATTGGACCACATACATTTTCTGATTGACCGCGTGCGTTGAGTAACAGTAAAATCTCAATAAGCACTCTTATAAGTGCTATCGCGACAACTAGCATACATTTATTAACATTGTATGGCATAGACAAAACTCTTAATAGACCTCTTTGTGATCCTGGCTGATGTCCTCTCTTAATCACAACTAATCAGTGATATTTATGTTATTAGCAAATATTTATCTGTGTGGCCATATTTATAGGATGTACTTGCTATGACCCAATGGTCCACCATTTTCTATAACATCGGCGACACCCCCCAGTACAACATACTACTAAAGCTCTAGGTAAGATTCGATAAAACCAACATGAATATATGGTACCCAAGATTGAAAATCATAGTCATTGTAATGGGAAGCGCACACACACAGTCAAGCACTATATCTCTTGCTATAATGGTGCTCGCGTCAACCTCATCACTGACCTTTGACCTTTAGCTCAAATCTTAAATCAGTTCCATTTGCGACTTGCTTCAGACCCAAGTTTTATACTTAATACTTCACCAAAGTTACATCAAAATCAATTAGCCGTTCTCAAGTACACAGTAATATGAGCCATGTCGAATACACTCGCCCTAGAAAATTATTTTTTAGTGTCCCTTCTCTTGTTGAATCGATTATAAGCGACTAAAAAGATACTAGTGATTATCTCGAAACCTGTGTAGTATCACCTCCACAAAATCTCAGTTCAGTGCATATGATTTTGATCGATTCCTGCCTGAGATTAAATACAACTTCATCATAGAGTGTATCTACCTCACAAGCTTATCATATACTTAGAATCCGGGATTACACCTCTTACTCTAAGTTCTAGGTGATAGTGTGCAAGAATACAAAAAGTAGGAGACAGAAGTATCCACATAGACAACAAATTGGAACACCATGAGAGCTTCGGGTTCTCTCAAGATATAAACTTATTTGATTACACTTGATTCAGCTTGTAAAAGGTCTAATCGCAAAATGGACCTGGCCTCTTTCGTATGCCGAATGATGCATAGACGTGATATATATAAATATACTTACTTACTTTACCACATTATACACTTCAATATTCCTCATAAATATGACCCCTATCCGTTATCACACAGCCATTTTCATCTTCATATCATACTGTTATCATAAAGGCTCATTCTGCCCAATATAACTTATCAGCTCGATGATCCCAATTATATAGTTCATATAGGCTCTCATATTATTAGTAATGGTGACTGGCTCGCTTTGACCTTGATTCTATACATTCTCCAATAATTCGCAGATCCAACTGATTGCTATTTTCACTAACGTGCCATCATACAAGCGTGGTTAGCGTAGTCGCTCTTCATCAAATCTTACTCCATTTATTTTCTGCTTTTTACATGTTACTTTGAGACAGAAACTGAAGATCCACCTCAAGCTGGTTGCTTAATAGGTATTCTGATCCTCAACATTAAATAGATTCTGCCTGTGGGTTATTACTAATTTTACAACCATCAACCTATCTTCGGAAATCCCATCAATACACTCTTAGAACAGAGCAATGTTATTTTCATTATTAAAAGGCCGAAGGAATGCCCACATCTACAACAGCCGTTTAATCGAGAACCGAGTTCATATACGCAGAATTAACGGACCGTTCCATCGAGGTCGGAGGCAGGATGGTTCAACATATCAATCTAGTCTTAGCAATCAGGCTGGACCTGACGATTACGAGTACAACCGTGCCAGAAAGACGCACAACCCGCAAAACATAATGCCTTCCGGCAACCTTCGTTGCGGAGTCTAAACAAGAACACCTGACTGTAACGGAAAAGTTACTTGATTATTCAAAGTCAAAATATATCTGTCGCTTCCCAGGGCCAAAGCCAACAAAAAACAACTTGTGCCAGTCAATCCTAAGGCAGTCCATTTAAAAAAAGTTATCTGCGATCCATGAGCATTTCCGAGGTCGGCTCGATTCCGAGTGGTAAACTAGAGGGCAGATAGATGGGTTAACAAGGGTATGCATTTAGGACGACTGATTATTTCCCTCCCCTCGATTTTTTTCATATGTGTTCGTAGGTCAAGCGCACCTCTACGTATCTTATTCAACAAGACTAATCTTCGACATACCATGTACTTAATATGTTCTGTTGAGTTAGCAGTTTTGATAATTGTAACATGTTAATACTGCAGATCACTACTTCAACGATGAATTGATAAAAGACCAGGGTAAAATTTCAAGTTCTAATTTAAGCCCATCTGTTATATCAGATGAAATACCGGCTTTAGCTTATAGTTCTATACCTGTTTATTGTGATTGCAACTTGTTCTTTCCATTCATGAATTTCTTTGCTGTATGAGTAGCAGCAGCCAGTAGTCGAGTAGTAGTAGCAGAAGTGAGTAGTATCAGTAGTAGTCGTAGTCTAAGTCAATTAGTAGTAGTAGTGAGTAGTAGTACGTGAGTAGTATTAGTAGCGAACGGTACAGCGAGCAGTAGTAGTAGTCAGCAGTAGTCAGAGTAATAGTTGCGTAGTAGTGCCTAGTAGTAGTCAGTAGCAGTAGTAGTATAGTAGACGTAGCTAGTAGTCAGAGTAGTAGTAGCAGTCAGTCAGTAGTAGCAGCAGCAGTAGTGTAGTAGCCAGTAGTAGTCAGTAATGTAGTAGAGCAGTAGTATCAAGGTAGTAGTGACGTAGTAGTCCAGTAGTAGTAGTCAGTGCAGTAGAGTAGTAGTTAGTAGTGTAGCAGTAGTAGTGTAGTTAGTAGTAGTAAAGTATAGTAGTAGTGAGTAGTTAGTAGATAGCTCAGTTAAGTAGTAGTAGTAGTAGTAGTAGTAGTAAGTGAGGTAGCTCATAATAGAGTAGTAGTGGTAGAGGATCCTCAGTATAGATCGGGCAATTTTTTGTCATCACTGTCCGGAAATGGAATTGATAAGATATTCTAGCGCGTTTGTCGTATTTAGGGGATGAACTTTTGTTTCCAGCATGAAATTACCAGCCCATTAATTTTACGTCTTTAATAATATTAAGTCATAGAATGGAGAGAGACAATTATATCCCTTTTTTATTATACAAAACATTTCAATTGACGTTTAAACTTAGTTGGTTTGTATTATTGAAACATTATATTACCCAGATTTCGTTATTAAGTTATCAAGAATAAAAACGGGTACACTCTGACACAACCTAATAATGCTCCTGACGATTTATATTCTTGCTATATATTTAAGTTAAACTTTACAGTACATGAATTTGAAGACATCAACGTCTTTGAACAATTCATACAAGGTCAAATCAAGTATATTATTAATATGTTATGCATCTTTATCAGAATAATGAATTATTATTCCGTAAAAACCCCACGTAAGTTCATTAGCTTTTATAAAACTGGCTATCAACCACTGTACCCTGAATG
>JZLH01S0042133.1:17063-34191 GCA_001188425.1 Eucidaris tribuloides
AGGAGGGAGCAAAATAAAAAAAAGCACCCTGTTATGTACATGTACTTTCATTACGTAAAAAAAGTTTTAGCTTTATCCCGGAGTGTAAGTATCACCTGAGTGGAAGGATTTGTCTTGAATATGGTTACTTATGCAGAAATATTAAATGTTCTTTGACCAGTAGGCCTATTGGATTAATCCAGTGGACCAGTGTCCTGATACATGTAGAAATTGATCCCATACAAAGAAACACAACAAATTTGTCTGTCACAATGAGGCACCAATGACTGATAAGATTTTGAAGTTTAAAGGTCATGGGACCTATCTCTTTAACTCATTACCATGGTAACTTAAAGACTTTTGAATTGATCAAATTGGGTAAATGCATGAAGGAGGCATTTAATAGAATTGGATTGGGAGTGCGGGGGCATACTCAGTTGATGTGTCTAGACAAACTACTCTATTAGTTTGATATTGAACTGGCCCAGAATTCTGCACATGTGATTATAGTTCTAAAATTTGTAAAGTACATGTACATGTAATTGCTTATACTAGTGTAGGCCCTGAATTCTGTGATGTATTTTATGTACTGGTAATTGTGTTTGTACATGTGGAATGAAAGGTCTCCATTTTTCCGTTTGTCAAATTTTCCATTTTTCCATTTTCCGTGATTTTCTGCGTTACTCAAAACTACGTGTCAACATATTCCCAAATACTTGCATGATTACTTACAACTCAGCCTCAGTGAAATGGAGCAGCCATAGTCATGGTAGTGAGAAAGACGTACGTAGAGGGGTTAGGTATAGGGTCATTGATGTTACTCTTACGCTTGGTAATGGTATTATTTACTGATAAAATTATTTTATGCATGTATTTGTTTATGCCTCCACAACGAAGTTGCTAGAGGCATCATGTGTTCGGGTTGTCCGTCCGTCCATCCGTTACAATTAAGTTCTCGTTACCGCGATAACTTAAGAACCCCTGTTCAGATTTTGATGTAACTAGGACCAAGTATGTACTATGAGGCACCAATGAACCGATTAGATTTTGGAGCTGAAAGGTCAAAGGTCACCGGGCCTAAAATATATCTGATTTGGGCTTGTTACCGCAGTAACTTGAGAATGGCCAGTCGGATTTTAATTTTACGTGGGTGAAGTATGAATTATGAGGCACCAATGAACTGATTAGAGTTTGGAGCTGAAAGATCAAAGGTCAAAGGTCACCGGGCCTAAAATATGTCACAGCGTAGGAAATAACCCAGGGCGACAGGCAATTTAGCCCTTGGCAAAAAGCCCAAATCGCCCCCTAAAATCCCCCAAACCCAATTCTTTGGGGCTACCATTTCCTTCAGAATCGCCCTCAGATTTGCTATGAAAAATTTCACATCTTTTTTTTATCATGGCATTGACACAAAAATGAATTAAATGGTTGCTTTTAATTTTATGGATGAAGCACCGGGTAAAACATTAGCAATCTTTCATTGCATTCTTCAAATTTTGATGTGCAAGGAAAAAGTAGCCCCAGTGGTAGAAAAATAGCCCCAAGGCTCTATTAAAATCGCCCTTGAAAAATGAAAATTAATTCCTACCCTGGATTTGGGCTCGTTACAACGATAACTTGAAAATGGCTGTCGGATTTTGATGTAACATGGGTGAAGTATGTACATGTATTATGAGGCACCAATGAACTGATTAGATTTTGGAGTTGAAAGGTCAGCCCGTCAGAGGTCACCGGGCCTTAAAGATTGTGTCATTGATTTGCACGTCAAAAAACATCTAAATGAATGAAATCAGCTGAAATCATATCCAATGTGAAGATTATAAATAAACACCTCTCATAGAGACTTGGAGTTTTGGTGAAAATCTGGACGGTTAAACTTCATTCTTTTTCAAATGGCTCTGAAGCCTTTTAAAAAAAAATCCATGACGTCGACGTGCACGGCCCATTCCAAAATTGTCCGATCAGCCGTTAGCTGAAGGTCACGTGGAGTTTAGCCGTTTAACCAATCAGTGCGCTCCGCTGGTCTTGCGACGGTACACATAACCATTAACCGCGATTCGACTCACGGAAAGAACAACATTCTGGTAACATGTCGTTATTGGTTTTTCTCATAAAACAACAAATTCATGACGTACACCTGTATGGATCTCAAACTTTCAACACACCATTTGTAGGTACTAGCTAAACTACCGTTTGGTATTGATAATGAAGAGAAGTAATGGACTTGCACATCCCTTACACAATCTTTAAATATGTCTGATTTGGGCTCATTACTGTGATAACTTGAGTATGACTGGTCTGATATTGATGTAACTTTGGAGAAGTATCTATAATATAAGGCACCAATTTACTGATTCGACTTTGGAGGTGAAAGGTTAGAGGTCAAAGGTCACAAGGCCTTACATGTATGTCAGAATGAAGCTCATTGTCGCGATAATTTAAGAACTGCTTATTGGATTTTACTGTAACTTGGTTAAAGGTCACATGGGCTTATTCACCTCTCATTGGTCTTGCTACCATGGTAACTTGAAGCTTTTCAAATTACATCAATTGAATGTGGAAGTGCGGTCGACTGCGTGGAATCAAACTGCTCTAGTTTATTTCGTAATTTACTACCAATTTTAGGGTTATTTCTTCAGCATTTCATGATTTCCCATTTTCCGTGTTACACTTCCCATTTCCACGATTTCTGTCCGTTTTCCATATCGCAAGGAATGGAGGATTTTATGTGTTTCTTATTTGTCTTTGTTGTGTTTACATAGTGCCTCGATGCGATCTTGAGCAAGACCAGGAACCTGAAGTCTCTGGGTTACACGGATCGTAATTTTGAGTTTATAGATGACTACTACGAGCGCAGCTACCGAGTCAAGAGGCACTATGTTCTGAGTTACACCAGCAGAATTGTGCTGTCATCTCTGACCCATCTCCACATGGATCTCACGGTTTGCACTTACGAATTCTCCCTCGCTCAGTACTGCCCAAACTTGGTATCACTGTCTGTAGACTCCCCCCAGTATGCAAAATTCTTGCACTGCAGGTGCCATTTCTTCAGGACAGAATGCAGTCAATTTCGGCACTTGAGGGAGGTGTCGTGGACGTCATCAGTGTGTTTCCGACATGGCAACATCGCTGGGTTTCTGCTCAGTATCATCAAGGAGCTTCAGGTAAATGATGCTTCCTTCAAGGATAGGGTTCAGGATTTGCAAGTCAATCACTTCCCTTATTATCATTACCAAACGGTGGTTACATGTATTAAGTAACACCTGTTCTTACAAACGATGTGCTGAATGTTTGAGATCAATACTGTACATCCCAAACTTGTTGCTTTATGAGAAAAAATAATAATGATATGATACCAGAATATTGTTCTTTTGGCGAATTTAAATTTTGCTCAAATTGCAGAACACCTACACTGTTACATGTATGTGTGCGTTCGCACTCTGGTCAGTGTGTAACTACGTTGTATGTACACAGCCTTTTGATAAGGCCCTCTCGCTGTTACATGTATAAGTGAGCCTAGTTGAGCGCGACAGCCGTCGCACTCGGCTGGGCTCGCTTTGCTTGCTCGTACAGCACCGAGAGGGCCTGGTCAAAAGGCTACTATACACTATTATGTTTAAACGGCTGAACTCTGTGTGGCCTTTGTTAAAGGCATTGTATAACAATGTTTCCAGTTTAAAAAATCTGAGCTGCATGATTCCCAATGCTACTAGTTTCTCAGATACGGTCTAAAAATGAAGCCCTGAAAAAATTGCAGTTTAAAACGATCATTAAGTGCTTTAAAAAAGTGAAAATCATTGAGAGACCATTTCAGCTTTTCCCCATAGACTGCTGTGTTGTAGAATTTCCTATCGGCCGAGATAAAATTAATATGCCAATTTGTATCTGCACATAATGTACTAGTGACAGCATAACTGTCTAAACTTTTGTGTTCTAGGGTGTTTATTTGTCCATTCAAACACTGTCAGATATGTCAGATAGCAAAGTTCGACAATTTTTTAAACGGGTCTTCCACAGTGTTATATAGCGTCTTTAACCCCTTGGGGACGACGGGCTTGTACAGAAGCCCAGTACATTGCACACTCAGAGACGACGGGCTTCTACAGAAGCCCAGAAAATATACCAACAATTTTGGTCAAACACTGGATAAGCGGTAGAGTTTTATTGCTCCATGCGTCTGTCCCAAGAATTAGACATTTTTGACCAAAATAGAGTGAGAAAATGAATATTCTGTAAATGACTTTATAAGAAAACATTGGTTTATATTCCCTTCAAGTCCAGCTACTTGCAAATCGCGTCGTCTCTCAATGAACAACAGTGCTATATAGCATCGAGCCCAAGGGGTTAAGCAGCCGACCAGATTCACCAGACAAATTTGGAACTAAATGAACGCGCTTGTCACTTTGCATATTTTGAAGTTGATCCATCCAGATTTTTCAAAAAAAATATGATTCCTCCCAAATTACATGTACATGTGTGACTGGCGTTTATTATACCCCCGCTGAACGAAGTTTGAAGGGATATAGGAATCAGCGTACGATTGGTCGGTCGCTCCTTTGCAGATTTTGCGGATCAAACTACTACTTCAGTTTTTGACCTATCCTCATGAAATTTGGATCTCACATTGGTCTTGAGCTGAACATGTGCAATTCACATTTATTGCACATGTCAGAAACTGCGTAGTCATGGTAACGGCATATTATAACAAAAAAATCAAATAAAAATCTTACGGATCGAACTACTTCCTCAGTTTCTGACCAATTCTCAGGAAATTTGGGTCACAGTCACACATTGTTTTTAGGTGAAAATGTGCCAGACACATTTTTTGCATGTATTGGAAACTGCGTTGCCATGGTAACGGCATATTATTTCAAAAAATCAGGTAAAAATCTTGCGGATCAAACTTCTTCCCCAGTCTTTGACCAGTTCCCATGAAATTTGAGTCACTCGTTGGTTTTTAGGTGAAGATGTGCAGGACATACTACATGTATTTGCATGTGTCGGAAATTGCGTTGCCATGGTAACGGCATATACTGTATATGGTAATAAATCAGGTAAAAATCTTGCGGATCAAAATACTTTCCTTAGTTTTTGACAAATGCTCATGAGATTTGGCATACACATTGGTCTTAAGGTAAAGATGTGCAAGATATATTTTTCACGTGTCGGAAAATGCATTACCATGGTAACGGCAAATTATAGTAAAAATGAGGTAAAAATATTGCAGATTGAACTACTTCTCAGTTTTTGACCAATCATCATGAAATTTGGATCACACATTGGTTTTGAGGTGAAGATGTGCCAGACAAATTTTTCGCATGTGTCGGAAACTTTGTTGCCATGGTAACAGCATATTATGGCAAGGAGTCAGGTTTGTGATGGGGCGGGGGTATTAATCACCTTCAGTGACACATGTATGTATTTCTAGTTTGACCAATACCCATAAGATTTGGCACACACATTAGACTTACATGTAGGATGAAGGTGTGCAAGACACAGAATATGTTGCTAACTACGTTGCCATGGTAACAGCATATGTATGGCAAGAACATCAGGTAAAAATATTGTGGATCAACTGCTCCCTCAGTTTTTGATCGATGCTCATGAGATTTGGCACAAATACTGATCTAGGGGTGAGGATGTGCAAGACACATTTTTAATGTGTCGGAAGTTCTTCGTTGCCAAGGTAACAACATATTGTTGCAATAGGCCTGTATAAGATGGGGCAGCGGTATTAATCACCTTCAATGATATTTCTATTTTATACTTATCTTCACATCATGAACAATTTGAGCTGATTTTATTCACTTTGGCGTTTTCTGGCGTGCAAATCCTGAACCCTACATGTATCTTTAACCTTTTGAGTGCTTACAGTACAGCGGCTTGCCAACGTATAACCTTAACAAAAGTTGAATTTTGAGTCTCAACGCTTGGTGCAGATTTTAAATGGAAGATTTTAGCTCACATTTGGATATGCCTCAATGGTTAGAAAAAGAGAGGGCTCACTACATTTTTGCTAGGTGGGTACATTTTGTTTAATAGCAATATTACAGTAGTGTTTTAACTACATTTTGATAGCAACACAGGGGATTCCTATATCTTTTAATATATCATATAGAACAGTTCAGTTTGTTTGCTAAAAAAAAATCATGTATGATGAGAATGGGTAAAGTTTTATTTGTATACATACCACTGACAACAACAAGAAAAGCAGAGCCTTGCAAAAACAAACGTAGACAACAGTTCAGGTTTGTTTGCTAACAAAAAATAATGTACAATGTAATGGGTGAAGTTTCATTTCTGTACAGTTGACAACAAGAAAAGCAGAGCTTTGCAAACATAAACAGAAGAATTCAGTTTTGTTTGCTAAAAAAATAACGTATGATGTACGTGTAGTTTGTAAAGTTTCATTTGTACGACTGACAACCACAAAAAAGCGGAGCCTTGCAAACAAACAGAACAATTCATTTTTTTTGCAAAAAAAATATGATTTTATTTCTAAACTTTCATTTGTGTACATACTACTGACAATGACAAGAAAAGCGGACCCTTGCAAACAAACAGAACAATTCAGTTTTGTTTGCAAAAAACATGATTTTATTTGTAAAGTTTCATTTGTGTACATACTACTGACAATAACAAGACAAGAAAAGCGGAGCCTTGCAAAAAACAGAAAATTCCAGTTTGTTTTGCAAATAAAACATGATTTATTTTAAAGTTTGTTCATTTGGCGTACATTACTACTTGACAATAACAGAAAAAGCGGTAGCCTTGGCAAACAACAAAACAAATTCAGTTTTGTTTGGCAAAAAAAATAAATTTTGTATGTAATGTGTAGAGTTTCATTTTGTATGCTACTGAACAAACTAAGAAAGAGCAAGAGCCTTAACTGGAGCATTGATGTCGTATTGTTTTTCTTCAGGATGAATTGGCGGCTGACATGATCAAATGCGTTGGCTCCTGTTTGATGTCATCAGTTTTTTTTGGCCATAAGTGAGACCTTCACGGTTGTCCGCTCTGTCATGTCTTCGCCCGTCCTCTGACCATGTAGATTAATATTGGAAACCTATTCCGGACAGTGTCCAACAGTGAAGTGGTTCGTCGCTTCCGCTCTCATCGGATCTGTCAGCCACGATGACTGGGGATGAGGGTTGCTTCTATCCATTGCAGATTACCGACAAAAAACTGTGAGTACTTCGGCCTGGAAGGATTTCGTTTGAAGCAGAGATATGAAGTATGAGGTTACCTTACTGTATCAGAGGATATGGTCAGGCTGGGCTGATGGGGGAAGGGGGGGGGATACTAGTATATAATAATAATAATAATAATAATTAATATAATAATAATAATAAATAATAAAAAATATAATAATAATATAATAATAATAATAATAAATAATAATAATAATAATAATATTATTAATTATAATAATAATAATAATAATAATAATAATAATAATAATAATAAATAAGCAATATAACAATAATAACAATAACAATAACAATAAGCAATAACAATAACAATAATAAGTAATAATAATAAATAATAATAATAATAATAATAACAATAACAATAACAATAACAATAATGAATAATAATAATAATAATAATAATAATAAAATAATAAATAACAATAAACAATAATAATAATAATATAAAATAATAATAACAATAACAATAATAATAATAAATAATAATAATTAAATAATAATATTAGTATAGAAGTTATTATTATTATTAATAATAATACAAGATATTTTAATGTTAGTGGCAATTGCTAAAGCCCTATGTGCGGAAGAGATACACAAATAGGAAAAGAATAACATGTGAAATCTACAAACTAAAATTTGAAGTAACAAATAATCAAGATAACAAGAAAAAAAAAGATAATACATATGGACTCTTATGCATTATTGAAGCCATAAAATAAGTACGAGGTTATTTATCAGATGATTATGTCCCAGTGGGGTCAGACTATTGTAGCCAAGCCGTACTACGAAACCAAATGATGATATATGCAGGCAGCTAACGGTGGGCTGGTTTAAGGACAATTACGGGCAGTTTTGATATTATTTGGTGGAACCGCAATTTAAGGACCATTTGCTGGCTTTGAGGGAAAAGCTTTATCCAATGCCTGTGATTTAAGACCAATTGGATGCACTTATTAATATGAGGTAGCAGTATATGATAGGGCAACATTAATTTGGGGTATGCGCAATACAGTGCGCCATCTATAGTTTCAGCAGACGGCAATTTCCACTACATGTAAGCATCAGTTCTGCCTCAGTGTTGTTACATGGCCATTTCACTCACTTATCTCTTTCGTCAATGGGAATTACTTCAAATTAAAACTTGGGCATGTGTGGTGAATAGCATCTGATGGCTGAACAATGAAAACCATAGCAAAAACAGAGGAGGAATTAAGAAGATGTAGCTGGCAATGTAATAAATTGAAGAGAAAAAAAAAATGACATGGAAGTATTGTTTAGAATTGTGATACATGGGTGTAGCTCGATTCCAAGACCATTGCAACTTTTCTCCCTCCGAGTAGCAGTACTTCAGAAAACAGTCTTAGTTCAAGACAAGTTAACTGATGAAACAGTGGCTAATTTCTCCTGGAATAGGACAAGTTCTTGACGTCTGGAACCAGACTATACAGGTGATGAAAAAGAACAGCCCTAAATAGTGGGGGTTGTGTGAACATTAACCTCAGCATGGCCCTATTCAATTCTCTCAGTAAATTTTCACGTACCTACGAATGTTTGTTTGGATACGTACACCAGTCATGAGTATTCGGTCCGTACGTAATGTCACTGACAAATTAGTAAATTTCTGTTAATATTAAGTCTTTGATAGTCTTTTCCCTAGAAAAACCTGCCAAAACAGCTCACAGGGAGGAGCTTATCGATTCAAAGAGTACATACATTATCTACGCAGTGATTAACACCATCGACAAGCATGCATTTGGTCACATAGGATCAGCTAAAGGTCAGTGCCAGCATGCCGATCTGATTGGTTGGCAAGAACCAAAAATAATTCTTAACTTAATTCCTGTTCGCTGCTGACTACATACTTCCTGTAAATGAGAATTGGTCTTAAATATCGCTCAGAAGTATGCGTCAATACAATTAGGCTACACGTAAGCTTCAATGGCCAGTAGCTAGTATTTCCCGCGTGAGCAATTGGCCGATTTCTGGCCCTGTCTGTTGACCCCTAATACACTGTAAGGTGGCGGCACACTATTGCGACTCCTGAGAATGTGCATAATCATGACCTGAAAAGTTTTAATCATTCTCTGGCTTCTGTATTGAGTTTGCAAGTCTGGTGCTTCTATGGAAAGCCATTCCAAAGGGTATAATTTGCCCATTACGGTATGAACTTATGTGTTGAATTGTACAGTTCGGCCAAGATTAACCCACAATGTTGGATCAGCAGTCATCGGGATAAATGGTATGGCTGGATAAGAAGAGATAATGTACAAACACAGTGTAGGGTGGAATAGTATTACAAACCCCACACACCATGTGGCAAATTGCAACAGACCACACACAACATTACTTATTTACTTTTGCCCCCCAGTACCCCAGCAGGTTTATGTGTACACTTCTGAATAAAGTGTATCAATTTACAGGCAATGGAACTGATAAGTCCATTGTCCGCATAATGGATGAGAGACGGTTAACTGATGGCCGTATAACGGAGGCCGAAACTGGTAATTTATTGTTCTTGTTAAATATTTCAAATTGGTAGTGGCATGTCAAGTATGAACGCCGACTCCTGAAGAACGGCTTATCTGCCAGAGATTCTAGAGATGTTTCCCCAAATGCCCTCGCCTACAAGGTCTCAACTGAATCTGTTTCATATCCACTCTAGCAGCCCAAGGGGAATCCCCTGATCCAGGCACTGAAGCAGACTGTAAACGTGAGTACAAGGATTTTAGGCAAATTTTCCACATTAACTCTTTAACTCGCTACAGTCGACTACTGTCTACCACTGCTATCGCTGATGTCGATCTCTCGTCGACAGTCCCTCATGAACCAAGAAATAGTGCCTGTTCAATGTAATGAGAAAAACAATGTATTTCCTGTTTTTCACTTATTCAGCACCTTCCCCGCCAGTGCTAACAGTACATTAGTTTTTGTCGAGTAGCGAGTGGGGCGGTCATGCATGACTGAACACGAATATAATGCATGTTAATCGGGGATCTGAAAATAATCAGCAACTTAGGTATTCATGAATGCACAGGCTAAGAGTTAATGGGTATGAAAAATGTGACATGGACTGTACAATCACAAAAGCAGTCATCAAAGAATCAATATTTTCTTAGTTCCTCAGCCTTTTTACATCGACCATTCAAATAATACAAATAAAAAAATTGTAATCAAGATCAATGACATTTGCTTTATAGCATTAAGCCCACTAAAACCTACTTGATGTACATATGGGCACCAATGCACTAACCCCGGGGTACCGTTGTACGCCTCAGTGTATCTGCATTGTGGAGGCACCCTCTTGTGTCCAAAATTGTATTTGGCCATCATTTTGAACTGAGAAATTTTGGTGCTTGAAATATTTTACAAATATTGTGCCTTTGAAACCGGCCAATTTGACTTTGAGAAATTAAATACTTCATTTCATATATACATTTTCTGAAGGGAATATTTCACAAGGATCCAAAAATGAGGTTTGTTTTTAAGTAGGGTGATGTGGCAATATGGGTAAGAGCAAGTCAAGACAATGTTTTTTTTTTTTTGTAAATGTCTGAGCGTTGAGAAAGCACACTTTCTTTCCAATCATACCCTATGTCCTCAACTGACATCTATATTTTGAATTACTGAGTCCAAGAGCTTTGAAAAAGTATACTTTTGCTGTGATACTGCTATATTTTTTAATGGTCAAGTTATCCAGCGACGCATGCGAAACGCGTAATTTTTTTTGTCTTTTTGAAGATCTATCTTAAAAATTGGCAAAAGTTTATTTCAGCAGTATTGATTTGGGCTCCAAATGCTACTAAAAACAATAATTAAGTAAGCTAATTGCAGTATAATTCACCTATTTTTGTAATGTCTAAAGGTTACTAAATGTGAAATTTTGTCCATGACACAATATGTATGCTACTATTTGCACTTGCAGCAATAATTGGAAAATTTTTACTACTATGACCATGATGCAATAAATATTTTGATATTGAATTAATTTTGATGTTTTCAATTCAACTATTTTCTCTTGAGCATATATGTAAATCATTCCGAATTGATTATATGACATAACTATTTAGATCATTTTTAATCAATTTGCTTCAATTCTACTATACTGACTTTTTACATATATATGCCTCGCATATCATATTACGCCGGCTCCCCCGAACCTATGTTTACACTAATGGTGTCCAATAAAACAAGAATTGCAACATTTATCACAAAGTCAAAGGTACACATCTTCAAGAGCTCATCAACAGCTAAATTTGTACGATGTAGGTTGGTACCCTTCACAAGAAATTGTTGTGTCAGAAAATGAATAAATCTCACACAAGCCAATCCGGCTCCCTGCATTTTGATTGCAGTTCAACACAGCATGGCCATTTCTTCAGTAATGCCGATTTTTATATCTATGTTACCGGCGGCCAAGGCAAACGCAATGTTTCAGGCCACCGTGGACAAAACGGGTAATGGACCGTCACGCACTTGGAAAGACCGTGCTACGGATCCCTCCAAGTGCTGCTACTAGCGGTCTGTAAACGTACTGTCAGCGTTTTTATTGCGTTCCCGCCTCATTTCCTATCGGTAACTAGGTTCTCATCCTCACTGTGACTACCGTGCAATTTTTTTTGACGGTTATGAAAATCTGGCCGGTGCATTCACGCAACACGGACTGTCCACGTTTGCCCAGCCAAGTCCTCACCGCGTGTGCCTCACCGTCCATCGTTTTGTCCACGGTGGCCTGAACACTGGTTGCGCGTCCCGACCGAGGGAACATAGTGTAAACGTCGGGCATATGATCGCCTGAGATCAATGGTTATGATGCAGAGACTGTGGCAAAGCACAACAGAAAGACATAAACTTGAGAAAATTTGAGGTGAGAATGAAGCTGACGTTGTTTTGTTTGTTTGAATAACACACTTCAACATAACTTTCCCACAGTTCGAAACCAGGGACAGTACTAATAGTTAATATTAAATAAATATTCAAAAAAATGGCAGATTTCTGTTTTGCGTTACCCCAGGGCACCATTATGTCTTACATGTATGCACAAAATTTTCCCATATCATTATTGTCACAACTTTTTCTGTCGCTTGTATCAAAAATATCATATTTAGGCAGAAAAACATTTTGAAAATGTACAGTTGAAGTTCACAGTTCAGTATATATTTCAATATACAGCAGCGTAGGAAAAATAAACCCAGAGCGACGGGCATTTAGCCCTTGGCAAAGCCCCCAATCGCCCCCTAAATCCCCCAAAACCCGATTCTTTGGGCAACCATTTCTTCAAGAAGCACCTCATATTTGCTATGAAAAAATTTCACATTAATCTTTTATTAGGCATTTAAATAAAAATGAATGATGGATTTGCTTTATAGAGTGAAGCACTGGCTAAATACATTGGCAATCTTTCATTGCATTCTTCAAATTCAATGGCCAAATGAAAAGAGTGGTCCAGTGGTAGCAAAATAGCCCCGCCCCCCCCCCCAGTTAATTCTAAAAAAAGCCCCACAAAGCTCTTCTAAAAAATCGGCCCTTAAAAATAAGAGATTCCCTACCCTGGTGACTAGGTAAGTATTATTTTTCACGATAAGTACATATCTTTTCAAAAATTTCCCTCTTACCATAGGAATTGCTCATTTGACTTGCTATGTAATGGGGAACTTGTCACACGTGTACTCAAGTAGGATAACACCGAAGTAAGTAGAAATATCAAAATCTGCGAAAATTGAGGTGATAGTGAACGTTCCCATTGCCATTGTCACAAAATGAATGGCATCTCAGTAATTCTTTTTCTTGCCAAAAAATGTATTTGGTGTCTCTTCTCAGTTTATCAAAATAAGTCCAAATCGACATATATACTGCAAACTAAAAGATCGTGTTTTTTTGTTGTGTTTTTTTTTGGGGGGGGGGTTTGAATAAAAAGATCAGTAAAAGTAAGTTACAGTATAGTTTTATCAATATTTGTTAAATAACTGTGTTGAATAGACCCAAAATGAAAATTAACGGGCATTGTACAACAATGTTTCCATTCAAAAAATCATTGAAGAAGACCAATTCGCCAGCCTTTCCCGCCCATAGATTGCTCGTGTTGCAGAATTTTCCAATCGGCTGAAGAATACAGTTAATGTGCCAATTTTGTATCTGCACATATTGTACTAACTCGACAGCATAACTAATCCAAAATTTGTGTTTAGGTGTTTATTTGTCATTCAACACTGTCAGATATGTCAGACAGCAAAGTTTTGACAATTTTTAAATGGGTCTTCCACACTCTTATATTACATTAGTGTCTTTAGATATCTCCAACCCTTTCCACCTACTAACTCCTCCTCCTCCTCCTGCTGCTTGCTCCTCCTTCCTTCTCTCCTCCTTTTCTGTCCATCCTCCTACGCTTTTTTTCTCCCCATTTTTCTTCCGCTTGTTTATTATTAACGAGAGTTCAGCTTTTTTGTGTGTGTGTTTGATCATCAAGGTTATTTTCAGCTTTTTTGTGATATTTTCCTCTGTACCAAAAGGTATAGGAGCTTTGTCAGTTTCAAGCTATTTTTCAGCTCTTTTTAAGTTTGGTCAGTCACAAGACCACTTATTAAGTTAGGTTAAGTGACATTATTGGGGGAACTTGATCTCAAGAACCATATGAGTTGAAATAATATACAACTATCACTAGCAGGAGTGGAATCTTCCACGTGAGAGGATTTGTCTGTAATTTGTTTACTTAAGGAGAAAATCAAGCATAAACATAGAAGTATCTTAATTTTTTCCGGGACGATAAAATAACCCCATAGAGAGGCCACACAGCAGGTTTTTCCGTGCTACGAGTGATATTGACATTGTTTATTTTAGAAATGAGTCAATGTTCTGACTACATAAGATTTTCACAGGAGAGTCCTGCTTGCTTTTCTTGTTCTAATTTCACGCCACCTAGACTACCCCACATCATGTCTTTCCTTTAACTCATTACACTGGTCAGTTGTATTCATTGGTTCCGCGCCCCCTCCTAGTTTCTCGTGAATGTTGACACCATAATAACATTAACCTTTTTTTGATGGCAGGGATGAATACCCTTTGTGTGTCACCATGCTCGCTTGATCCTTGCCACCAACAGCCCACCGAGTAGGTACATGTATTAATATTTTTTGATTGATTTTGTCGTTTGCCCATCGTAAAAAATCACATTTGTTAAATAATGCATTTAGAAAGATAATCCATCTGTGAAACGCATTAGCAAAATATAGGGAGCCAGGAAACTCAGTTTAGTGAATTATAGTGACTGTTAGAGCTCTGATTGAATTTTCTCGGCGAGAAAATTCCTCGCGATAGAACGTACATGGTACACTAAACAGCTATTTTTTCGTATTTTCAATTCTTGGTTAATTATCTGGACCCCCACCCCCCCAGATTCATAAGACATGCCTTTCATCAGACTACCTAAGGGCATGGTATTTTTGCCTGTCTGTGGGATTGTTTGGCAAAATGAATCCACTTGCCTTTAAAGGAAACATGATTGGGGGTAAGTTTTCAATGTTGGGTCTTTGTATTAAGCTGTTCTGCGAAATTAAAGTAAACAATTCAAAGATTCACTTTATGAAATTTTGTAGCCACGTTGATTCATAAAAATGCCTCTTGACAGATCAAATTCTTGTGTACGTGTTCTTTGGATTATTTTACTGTGGCATGAGAGAATTTTAGTACTGTTATGCTTATTCTTGAATCTCCTGTAGTAACAAGCAAGACAAATCCCCCTTCAAGCCAGGAGATACCTCCACCTGGTGTATGCACTGCGTGTATCTTTCAACCAGTTTGTTCTAAGAGGCATTTTTCCCCCCAATCATCCGTCAATGCACCCCTTCCCCCTTTTATTCCCCCTGTTTTTGTTTGTCATAGTAGCAGGATAGTCTGTCATCTGCATCAAACTGAAATAAAAAAAGATTACTCCTGATGCCAAGATAGCTGGTTGTTCAAACGTAGTTTATCAAATCCATCGGTCACATAACTTAAAAAAGGGAAATCACACTCAGCTGGTGTATGCACTCCGTTTAGATCCTTTCAACCAGTTTTTGTTCTGGCATTTTGTCCCCCAATCATAGTCAATGCACCCCCTCCGCCATTTTATTATGTCTTGTTTGTCATATGTAGCAGGAATAGTCCTGTCATTTGCATCAATACTGAAAAAACAGATTACTTATTGCTAAGATAGCTGGTGTTCAGAAACGTAGTTATCAAATCCATCGGTCAAACTTAAAGGGAGAAGGCGCTCAGCAACTAACAGGCATACAGTTAAAAAATAAAATTTGAGTTCTTGCCAAACAATCAATTGCACGTGCACTCAGGGAGCTGACCATTGCGTGACCAGATGCATGCACGGCGACGTGTTGTTATGCCGCACTTGGTAATAAGTATGCACTGTTTGAATTGGATAAGGCTCGCCTCCCCCTATAGCTGTTCATGCTGGCAAGTTTTTCTTAGGTAAAACTTAGCAAGACGTAAAATAAACACTAAATTAACTTAAAATTTATAGGCTTGAAAATGAGGGTGAGTACACACAGTACCCTCCTATTGGCTGTTTTTGTCACCCATGTACCATAATTCTCACAATAACTCACAATAGTCATCTTTATTCTTAACGTTATGCCCTGTTAGTTGCTTGGCGCCTATCTCCCTTTACATGCGCCGCGCCCAAATTTTTGATCCCGCCGGTCGCTCACCATGACTTTTTACCTTTCAAGTCTTCGCATCTTTTCGAGAAAAACCATTTTTGCGAACATCGGACATGACCGTTCATGACGCTGCGGCGAATTTTTATACATGATGTCCAACCCAAAAATCGGCTCAAATACGTGATTTCGTTACCAAAATCAATGGAAATTGTGTTTTCATGCCCCAAAAATCCATAAATGTATGTATAATTTGCTTTTACTGGTTGAAATGAATTCGAATTCCTATGCTGTTTGTAACTGCAAAAAGTGTCCCCAAACAAATTTCATCCGACAAAACTTTAAAAAAAAATAATAAAAGGTCGAAAAAACAGAATACATAGATTCACAAAACAATAAATACGTAAGAAATTAATTGCATTCGGCCAAATTTTTTTTGTAGATAATTGTGAGAAATGTCAGAATGGACATATTTTTCCCAAACAAATGAGTATTCCTACTAGCATATTGTAAGTGAGTTATAAGCGAAACATTAATTTCAGTCGCACTTATTTGGCATAAATAATTACAGTATCTTAAAAAATACATGTAGAAAAAAAATAAGTTTCGCAAATTTTACTAACAGTCGTAGTTTACATCCGGCTCTTCGCATGCAAATTTCGGCGGCGATCGGCGCGTTCGGCGGCCGAGATCTGAAGGGGGGGTCCAAATTGACCGCCTCCCCCCAGTCAAAACCTGGTCTGAAATAGCCCCAGTTATAATAGGGTTAAGCAAGGTCAAAGTAATACCAGTGAGCGTCAGAAACCAGAACTAAGCAAGGCATTCTGCACATGTAGAATCAGCTTGGTCTCTACAAATATCAGAAAATAATGAGATTTGTGGAAGCTACAGCTGGCTTTGTTACTCATACAAAATAGGTATACCAACAACAACCCAGTATTTGTAACCCTCATGGTTTTTTCTGTAGATTATGTCTTATTTTTGGTATGGCTAATTGTCTTGTTTTTTTAGTAGGAGCTATTGAAGTTGAATAAAAGTTATGTAGCCAATTAATTGAATGTCAGTAAAGTCTCTTCCCCCCCCCCGCGCCCCCCACACACCCTCCCTCTTTCAACTGGTATGTTAATTGCGGTTGTGGTTATTTCAAAGGCCTTTACGGTTGTTACTATTCCTATTTTTTCCTACTTCTTCGTGAAGATCGTAATTCCCCCCCCCCAACAAAAAAAAAAATAAAAAAATAAAAATAAATAATAATAAATAAATAAAAAAAATGAAAAAAAAACAAAAAATAAA